>JAQHUG010000054.1:2087174-2113893 GCA_028555095.1 Dicrostonyx torquatus | reverse complement strand
GACTTTTTGGGAATCACTGTTGACTTGTAGTATTTAAATATCTTTTTTCTTATCTTGTTCACCACTAAATAAATGTATTTGTCTTTACATGCTAGTGCATGGAGAGTACGAGTGAGGTTTGGAAGAAAATCATCTCTTTGTTATGTATGCCTCTGACAAAGTCAGTGTTCAGCCAGCCTGTATATATCACACATTGATTGAAAGGTGACACTGTTAGAGATTATAAAAAATTCAGCAAATAGACTCTATCTGATTAGCTTTTCAAAACACTATTTCCTCTCTTCTCAGTGTTCTTTAGCGTGAGAGGGTGCAGCTGCATTTGAAATCTATGGTTCCTGGCATATCTGGGCTAAGGTTAGACTAGGAATTTACCAGCCCTGCTAGTCTCCTTAACGCTCTCCCACATTTCACTGTATCACTCTGCTTCTAATTAGTTGTCTGGTAGAATTAAGAACAGTCTATTCCAGTGAGTGCTCATGTGACCATTTAACAACTTTCTGCTGCAATGACAGCTTTGCGACAGGAAGAAGAAACTAGAAAAGCAAAAGTCACCAGAGTGACCCCAATTCACCCAATGATGCTAGCTCAGTTGGGAATGCTGAGACTCCAGGACTTTCCCTTTGTTACTGAGCATCAGGCACATTCTTCTTGCCAGGAGACAAGGAGCAGTTTGATGGCATTCCTGCCTCAACCAGCACATTTGGAACTGACCTGTCTTCATGGCTACAGCTCCCTAGAGACACTGCTGCCGCTGAGCCTGGATTCAGCTGAGTGCTTTGACGTTGAGCTTGTCAGTGAACGCTATTTTAGTCCTCAACTGCCTCCCTTCCAAGACTGCAAACTGTTGCTGCTCAGCCTCAGCGCTCACCATTTGATTACTGTGACGGAGGGAACAGAAGGGCTACTATTAGCCTCTATTAGCTAAATCTACAGTGGGAGTGGTACCGAGCAGGACTTGAGGCGTCTTATTTAATCTTCATGTGTGGGGAACCTGAGTAGCTGAGTCAGTCCCTCCACCCCCATTCTCCCCTCGCTAACTGCAGTATGCACTGCTCTCTGTGATGAGATGGCATGACTTGTAGCAAAATGGAATATTCTTCCTGCTGATCTGCCAGGGACAGCATGACTAAAAAAAAAAGTAGAATAACGATGCTATATAGTTACATAAAAATACGAAGTGGATTCCCAGAAAGCCCTATGGCATGCCTTGAAGGGGAGTGACAGGGATCCCTAGCTCCTGGCTGGACTTGAAGCAGCTCCCCACATCCAAACATGCCTGGGATGTTTCCCCGCTGTGGAAGAGACATTGCTGTTTGCTAGCATCCCGCCTTTCCTTTCCTGGGACAAAGCTAAACCACAATTCTTTATCTCCCTTGCCATTAACCGGAGAACTGGGGCTGAGGTTTTAAGCTCAATGACACTCTGTGTGGATTTACCTTCTTCCTTTTCCCACTACCCAAATGGGCGTGAACTGGTGGAAGATGTTATTCTAGCAAACGGGACTGAGTGAGCATGATGAAGAAATTTTGTGTTTGTTTCTATTGTGAAGGTATGCAATAGGAATACTGGCTATCCTCAGGGCTATGCCACAATAAAACCATAGTTTATATCATACTATAGTTATTGCAGCCATCTCAAATGTCACTTACACTATAATCAGACATACTTAAAGATAATCAATACACATACTGCTAGACTTCTTTCTTAAGCTACTGAAGCATACATACTATTGTTATAGACATTTAAAAACCTTGACAATCCTATTTCAATAATTTTTTTCCTTATAATCCACATGATAGTGATGCCTTCAGGAAATGTCTTTCTTCTCCTAAGAGATCTTTAAGCTTTACCAGGTCACCAAGGGGCTACAGAGACATTCTTGGTGGACCCTAGAGCACTTTACAGGAGCAGAGCCTTGCTTCTCTCCACCTAGTCCTTAGCACCCTGCAGATCCACACTACTCTGAGGAAAGTAGCTTGATTCCTAAGCCACTAAGTCAGGTGCGCTTTTATTTAACAGTTCAGTTCAGTTACTTTATGCTGAGCACTGTACCCTAACTACTGAAGTGACCCCAACAAGATCCACGGTGGCCTCTGGTTGGCTCTAACCCAAAAATGGAGTCTGAGGAGCAAACATTAGATGGGGTTATGGAAATTTCTTAGAGACAAAGGCCCGTAAATCTCATCAAATTCAAGGGCAGCCAGGGCAGACCATGCCACAAGAACAGGAAGGAAGAAAGGAAGGAAGGGAGGGAGGAAGGGAGGGGAGCATCTCAAGCTATATCAACCTGGAAGGGAGATGCGGTTGAATACAGGAACCTAAGACACAACTATGCCCCATAATGAGACAGTTCTACTGTAATTGTATTTGTACAATGAGAGTCATAAGTGCCATGCCAGAAGGAATCTTCTTGGGTATTTTTCTCTTCATCTAATAGATGAGCAGATGTTTTTATTTACTTGATTTCTCAGGTCCTAGGGGCTTTTAAATTTACTATACTTCATATGCAGAGTTTTTAAACACTCTTATTAGCTCTGTTCTCAAGTAATTTAACACCGAAGATCAGCAACTGCCACAGAAATGTAATCCATACTGCCTACATCCTGCCATAGAGATTTTCAAAAGAAGTAGTTAAAAAATAATCCGTTTAGATTATTTTATTAATAAAACCTTCAGGGATAACAACTCTTTTTTTGTTTGACGTTTTCTTTCTTCTCCTTATTTTTAAATCGCAGTACTGTGTGTAGACCCAGGGCCTTGCACATTAGACAAGGGAATGCTGGCATCACAGGCAGAAATGTGATGACCTATCTCTGAGGGCATCAGGTTTTCCATTTTACCTCCCCATTTACATTCTCCTGCTGCCTTGACCCTCGATCAGATGGATCCCACTGAAACTTTAAAACTGTCCTTAGTGCATGGGCCCTTGAATTATATGACATAATTCTATTTGTTTATGTGGGGTGTGTGTGTGTGTGTGTATGGCCACACGTGCAGAGGTCAAAGAACACCTGTTGGGAGTTGATTCTCTTCCATCATGTGGGTCGCAGGGATTGAAACTGAATTCACCAGACTTGGCTGCAAGTGCTTTTAACTCCAGAACCAGCTTGGCTCTTTTTTTTTCCTTAAAATAATTAACAACAGTAATAGTAATAATAATAATATCTCACTAGCCCAGGATGGCCTCAAACTCAAGACCTTCCTACCTCCCCCAAAGTGGAATTACAGACACGTGCCACTATGTGTGGCTTTAGCGGCTTCGTAGAATGTTTTAGCAAGTATAATACTTTGCTCTAAATTTTTGTGTGAATTTTCACAAATCCAAGAGTGAAAAAACAGCATAAGGAACCCACAAGCACATATTTCTCACCTTCAACAATTATTACATGCTGCCATTCTTATTTTATTCTTAGTCTTTTTTTTTCCCCTGCAGTCCTTAAGCTCAAACCCAGGAACCATTCACAGGCTAGGCAAACACTGCTCCCCACCCCATCCCACCCTTGCCCTTCTTAGGCTATTCTTATTTGAATTCTCCACTAGGACTGGTCTTTTTTTTTTTTTTGTCCCTTTATTTTTGCTGGTGTATTTTTAAAAACAATTCTAGGCATTACATTGGTCAATTTGACTAAAAAAATATTTTTGTATAATTACTTTATTTCACATTTAGCACACTTAATTGGAACAGAATCCATGTTGGAATTTTGCCTAGGTATCTAAAGTCCTCCTAGTGGTTGTGTGGTTGATATTATTTTCAGTTTAAAGAAAATTCTTTTGTTTTCTTTTTTTTTTGGTGGTGGTGGTGGTGGCACTGGATCTGGGACGTCCTGCATGCTAAGCAGGAACATGAGCTACAGCCCCAGCTGCCGGCCCCTCCCTCTTTAAAACGCCACAGAGTTGCTGAAGAAGTCAAGACATTCTTCTGTCAAACACCGTATTTTCATTCTGGATTTTGCTGACTGCTCTGTGGATTGTTCGACATGTCCCTCTACTGTCTATAGAAAACACATGTGGGATCTACAAAATCCAGAATATGGATGGCATAGGTGACACCGCGGACACCTTCACTGTGTGTTCTAGGTCTGACCTATCATTACAAAGGGTGGCAAAGATTCTCCTATTAACTATTAATGCCCATCGGCTCCAGAGTCATTACTTTATCAAGAGCTGTAAAATGGTGGTTTTAGAATTCCAGCATTCCAATTTATTAACTGGAATTCTCAGGAGATACAGTTCCTTGCATAAAGTACAAGGTTACCCAGGAATCTGACTCATGCCAAAGTGCAGGAACTTTCAGCGTGTGAGTTCTTATGCACGGTCTCTAACAGTGAGCTCTGAATCTTGGTTGTTATAGGTACCAGGTTGTGGTCACCAAGAAACCTAGCAAAGGACAGGATGGGATTGGGTAGGACAAGATATGACGCAAAGATGGGTACAGAGGGGCCTGGTCAGGGAAGAGAATACCTTGGGCAAGGCTCTAGGAGGTGGAATCCCTGTCCTCTGAGATGTCCTGGTCATCAGTACTTTCACTGTCACTGTCACTGTCTTTACTGGCAGGGCTCTCTTCGGCAACAGGAAGTGTGCTGTCCTGGGCCTCCTGGTTCTCCCCGGAGCCCAGAACCACATATCTGCCCTTCTTCAGCACCAGCTGCCGTCTCAGTTCATCCGCCATCTGTGAGAGATCCCGTTTCATGGCGTAGGCATCTTCCCCATCGGCGTAATACTTGGGTTCCACCTCACTAACCTGGAAGTTGAGGGTGTTCGAATAGAGGTGTAGGGCCGCCCTGTTGCTCTTCCGGACGTGCAGGGACACGTACTTGGCGCTGAAGTTCTCGATCATGGCCCGCGAGGCCTGGTCCATCAGCTTCTGGGCCAGGCCGAGGCGCCGGTGCGAGCGCTTCACAGCCAGCGAGGTGATGTGCCCGTGGGGGACATCATCAGTGTCCTCCTCCATCTTGGCCAGGACGTAGCCCACGATCTTGCCATCCTCGTCCTCGGCGATGTAGGAGAGCTGGGGCCAAGAGAGGCCGTGGTAGAAGTAGTACTTCATCTGGTAGTTCTCGGGCAGGCACAGCAGGTTGCAGTGCTGAATGTTCATCAGGTCCTCCGGCCGGGCATTGCGGATGTTCATCCTGGCGGGCGTTGCCTCAGGAATGGACTTCAGCAGGCCCAGCAGCACAGGGTAGGAAGGCGGGAAGAGCGATGGGCGGAAGGGGCGGGACTGAGGGAGTTTCTGGAAGCCCCAGCCAACAGGGTTTCCAGTTGACAAGTCAGCAACTGCACACACTGGGGAGAGGGCAGAGCGAGAGAAGCTCTGAGAGTCTCTGTGTTAAGAAGTGTGTGGCTTGCTGCTTCCTGTGTCTTGTCTTTGTTTCAATTTTAACTTTTCTTTTTCTTTTAAATTTGCTTATTCCCTCTCTGTGTGTATGTAATGTGTGTATAGGTATGTGCGTATGTGTATATGTGTGTGTGTATGTGTGGACCATGGTGCATGTAGAGGTCAGAGGACAACTTGTAGGAGTCTCATTTTCCAACAAGTGGATCCCAGGAATTGAACTCAAGCCCTGAGTATGTCAGTAAATGCCAGTACTCCCTGTACTCAGCTACCTAGTTGGACCCAATTTTAACGTTTTAGTTTGTCTACATCTGAATAGCTCTATGTAACTAGAACAAACATCAGTGCCATCCCAGGCAGCCGGCCTTTCCTACTCCCTGGACCCCAGACTGCCGTCTAACAGGTTTCATATAATAAAATCATACAGCATTCATTTGCTTTGTGTGTTTTTTTTTTAACTCACTATATGTGGGTTTTGGCAATCTTGTACACAGCTGAGGCCTCTATATTCTTGTTTATTTCCTATTCCGTTGTCTAAGTTTACTGCAGTTCACTGAGAAGCTCTGCTGTTTCTGGCTATTTGTGTTATTTCTGGCTATTTGTGTTATTTCCAGTTTGCAATAGTATAGAGAGTATGGCTAACTGTTGAGTATTTAGGCACGTACTCACCTGGATTAGAGAATATAATGATTTCCAAACGTTATACATATTTCTAAGCAAATTTGCAGAGTGATTGCTCACTTTCCTGTTAGAAATATGTTCCATGTTGCAAACAAAGAGACTTCCACTCCAAATGAAGTGTCTGAACAAGGCAAAACTCTTGATCAAGAGGGTGTGCTCAGAAGACTAAGTACAGACAGGAAGTGCATTGGGTTTTCATTTTAACTCCTGTGGTGGCTGTGTCTTTCCCAGTTGGCTGGGGTCTTCACAATCTTACTCAGTTGGCTAATCTGAAAACAAAGCAAAAGGCAGCGAAAACTGGTGCACAGGGAATGAAGGAAGAAGGCAGATGGGGTGACTGTTCCCATCATCAAATTTCTAGAATAAAGCAATGGACTTCTATATAAACAAAGGTTTTACTGGGTACAGAGAATTAAAATATTTGTATCAAAGTCTTACAAGGTGGTGATGGTGAGCTAAAAAGATCTTAATTCCTTGTCCTAAACACAAGTTATATAGTATTTGACAGAAAGATGTCATATTTAGTATTTCTTACATTGTCAACATATGCTATTTCTCCATTCTTTTCATTTTATACACTCTTGTGCAAGGGTGGAGGTGTTGTAGTGTAGTTTATTTTATATTTTTCTGAGGACTAGTGATACTGAGCACCAGATTCTTAGCTGCTCTCCATCCTCTATTGAGAATCAACTGCTCAAGTTTCTGCTTATTTTTTAATTGCCTTGAATGTCTTGCCTTACTCCCTCTCTTCCTCCCTCCTTTTTTTCTCTCTACATAGTCCTCACTCTCCTAGAGTGATCAGGATGGTAAACAACCTGTGTCCCTGCCATAAACACTGGGATTTACAAAGTACACCAAGCTGCCCTCTAATCCTGTTACACACCATGCCTGTGTCTTTTCTTAAAGATTGTTTTCCAGAAGTGCATCTCCTGGCTTGAATCCCTTCATAGAGCTAGTCATAAGGATAATTGTAATGAATATCATCCTTTCCTATTAGTTGATTTCACCCTATTCTGATGTCAGTCCCTCTCCTCTCCCTCACCACTGGAGAGTGAATTCAAAGCTTTTGCCTCTTACTGGCTACTGTTGTCTTTCCAGCCTGCCTATGGTAATTTTTTAATCAGACATGAATTGCTTGCTTTTTCAATTAAATGAGGACTTTTGTGTACTGCCTGGTAATTCTGTGCCCGATCCATAGTCACAATAGTATGTTTGTTTCTGAAACCCCTAATGCCTTGTGTTCTCTATTTACATTTGCTGCCCTTCGTCATTTGTTTTTGGGTTTGTTCGGCAACTTTCTTCCCTGGGTTGATATCACAATTCATTTATCATTTTAAAAACAATCACCATCTTCTCTGTACTGTATTTCAGTGTTACCTTTGCCATGACCATTTGGTACATTAAAAAGCATATTATCTTTCAATACAGCAAAATTTGGGATTATCCTTTAATGCAAGGGAATCACATTTTGTTAGCACTGTTTACATGTTACTGACTGTAATCCCTAGAAATATATATACATATATATGTACATATACTGTACTAATTAATGGTTTTGTGTGTCAAAATTTAACAACAAAATAGTGAAAATGTTTCACAAGTCACATGGCTCTAGATTTCAAAGGAGTATATACTGTCATTGGTAAGAGTTCTGGTACAAAGTCCACATAAATTAAGAGTAGAAGAAGCAAGGGCAGGTTATAGTCTAATTACAGTTGAATGCAGTTTAATATTTGAGTCCCTGAGTCTGTTGGGAAACTAGCAAATGCATGTTAGAGTCATCAGAGAGGAAGGATCCTCAGTTGAGGAAATACTTCCCTCAGATCCAAATGTAAGGCATTTTCTCAATTAGTGATCAGTGGGGGAGGGCCCAGCACAGAGGTGGGTAAGGCCACTTCTGGGCTAGTGGCCCTGGGTTTTATAAGAGAACGGACTGAGCAAGCAAGTCATGGGAAGCAAGCCAATAAGCAGCTCTCATCCATGGTCTCTGCATCAGTGCCAGCTCCTAGGATCCTGCCCTGTTTGAGTTCATGTCATAACTTCCTTTACTGGTGAACAGAAATGTGGAAGTGTAGCCCAGAAAAACCCTTCTCTCCAAAATTTGCTTATGGTCATGGTGTTTCATTATAGCTGTAGAAACTCTAACTAAGACACATTAGTACCAGTGTGACTACCAAGAACAGCAGCAGTGGTGGAGTGGAGACAACCCAGCCTAGTAGACAAGTTGTGTGTGCTGCAGAGGGTGGAGGCGGAGAGAGACGCAAGCATTTTGGAGGAGTTTAGCAGATGGCGAGTGGATCCCAGTCATTGGATGGTTGAAATTTAGTTATGCTTTGCTTTGATTGTAACTGTCTCTTAATTTTTCCCCCTCGAAGCAAGAAAATATTCACTTAAACTCACAGTAGAAAGACTGAATTTTAAAAGATTTTGGATTTTAAGAGATTGACTATTTTAAAGGGACTGAACTTTTAATGTGAATCTGTAAAGACTGTGGGACTTTTCAAGTTACTTATGTTTTAAATGTGAGATCTTGGGGATGAATAAGAAAGGAAGGGTTGTGGGTTAATAGTGATGTATTTGTGTATCAAGTTGACCAAGGTCAGCTGTACTGGCTGGTTTTGTGTGTCAGCTTGACACAGCGAGAGGCATCAGAGGAAAGGAGCCTCAGGTGAGGAAATGGCTCCATGAGATCCAATTATAAGGCATTTTCTCAATTACTGATAAATGGTGGGTGGTGGGCCCACCTCTGGGCTGGTGGTCCTGGGTTTTATATGAAAACGACTGAGCAAGCCATGGGAAACAAGCCAGTAAGCAGCAATAGAAACCCTAAATAACACGCGCGCGCGCGCTCGCGCACACACACACACACACACACACACACACACACACACACACAATCTTTCTAGTTTCCCAGCAGATGTAGGAACTCAAATACTAAAGTGTCTTCAGTTGTAATTAGGATAAAAACTGCATCTGCTTTTATTCTTAATTCATGTAGAATTTCTGCCAGAACTTTCACCAATGACAGTACATGCTCCTTTAATAGCTAGAGCCATGTCAGTTATGAGACATAGCTTAAATAGTTGCTACTTTGTTGCTAAAATTTGACAATTAGCAGTAGTCTCACACTGTATTTCCAGGCTTCCCTGGAACGTGTGATCCTCTTGCCCCAACCTCTGCACTGGCTGGTGGTACAGCTTGCACCATCAGACCTAACTTTTTTCCTTTCCTTTCCTTTTTTCTTTTTCAGACAGTTTTGATATGTAGCCCAGACTGGCCCCACATACATGTTAGTGTCTTTGCCTCAGCTTTATAAGTGGGCTTATATGTATATGCCATCATGCCTGGGTTTTGCAATTTAAAATTTGTTTGTTATTTGCTAGTTTTCTACATGCATGCAATGTATTTTGACTATTTTTTGACCTTTATTACTGCCTTTCTCCTGGTTTTATCTCTCATGGAACCGTAGCTTATTCATTACAAGTCCTTCCTTCTACTTCCGTGTCTCCTAAAATTATTTTTGGTTTTCACTAAGTTCAGTTGGGGTTGCTTGCTATAAACATGCTTAAGAGGTTGGTTAATGTAGTGTGGATGAGCTACCAGTGACTTCACCACCTAAGAAAACCAGCAACACGTATTTCAGATCCCTCAGAGACCCAAGAAGGAAATAATATTAATGAGTAAACAGGAAGTGCAAGCAAGAGACTTCCAAAAATTGTGATAAATAACAGCAGCAGCTGGCTGCCTGCACAGTCATCCAGACTTCCTCTGCAATGGTGGGACACCTATCTTTGGCCTAAAGGCCTAGCATATCCATCAGACTTTTTTTTTTTTTTTTCGAGACAGGGTTCTCTGTGGCTTTGGAGCTCCATCAGACTTTTCTGTGATGCAGGATAATCTGAAGGGCTGTCCCTCCTTGTCTTGACAATATTTGATATTCACTTTCTTTTGTGTCTTGCTTGTCCAACTGGGACAGTGTACTGTTAGCAATCGAGTCAAGGGGCATTTTTTTTTTTTGCCCAGTGATTTACATTTGCCACAAAGAAAGTGGTGTTTCTTCAAAGATGCCAATTGTCTTCTCTGTAGTAGATTGGTGCTGCTAGGAGCAGACATGTCTCATTGTCATGGAAAAGAGCCTATGTTATTAAAGCATCTTGAATGCCATATTCTGTAGGTCTATGAAGTGGCTGGTTCTTTGCTTTTCTGATATTCAGGTTGAACCCCAATATCTATCTCTTGGCTTTTATTATTTCTGCTACAGATGAGGAACACAGGCAGGCCAGTGCTAGAGACTCCAATTAGATGATCCCTTGAGCAGGAACTTAGAGCACTCTTAATGTTGTGCAACTAATTCTTACTCCTTATTCTCTTTTCGAGGACTTTGCCCTGTCACGTGAAAATCATGTTTCTTAGAGGAATTAGCAAGCCAGATACTCCCTAATATGTTTTGAATGGATGCTTATAGAATAAATATAATCAGATATACTTTATTAATTACAACTAAATTGTATGACTATGGTGCATATATTTACAGCGTGATACCTGCTATTCTCACTTAAAATATGGAATGAGGAATTGTGAAGATTCTCACGTTGCAGCATTTTTGTACTGTATACTTAGCATCATTTTCAATAACTGGCTGCACCGCCTAGCAAATGTCTTAATGCCTGGGCTCTCGGAGGTTTGCAGATCATTTCATTATCTAAAACAGAAATAAATCTCATGTAATTGAGCTCTATACTGTTTCATGCCTTAGGAAGTGAGTAGCCTGTTCCTCTAGTATTCCTTTCCCACTGTGAGCCTGCAAAACATGTTCCTCCAGTTCCATAGCCAACTGGCTCCAGGGAGATTTGCTTGCTGATTTGTGGAGTAGCCAAGAGAGTCTGAGGAAATGGCAAGAAAAAGCTGTTTTTGATGGTAAATTGCAAAGGTAGATAAATTCTTTGGTTTTCGATCCTAGCTAGTGTTGGTTGAGTCTTTGAAAAACTGGAACTTTTACTTTTGTCACCACAGTCCTAGAAGTCAGAGTCATTTCTTCCTGGTGCTAATCTTCTGCTTGTTTTACAGTCCCATTTGCTTCCCAGCCTTTCTGTCATTCATCATCTGTGTATTAAATGTCCCTTAATTCAAATGAAATGAAATGGCTTCATGGCTGGTTGCTGACTGGTGTAAGAATTGTAGTAATCCATTATATGTTTAATGTGAATCCAAAATTACAGCTGTTTTTCCAGTCCAAAATGGAGAACTTAAACAATGTAGCCACTAATGAATAGGTTAATAAGGTAAAGCATTTAAAGGAAGTGATGATTCACTTTAAACTTGTAGGAGGCACCACAAACTGTCTCATTATTGCCAGATTAGTTCCATAGCAGTGTCTTGACTGTCCCCGTGTAATATCAGAGATAGAAATCAATTATGTGATTTTATCTATGATATCATGTGATAGATATGAATATGTGTATGCTTGGTAAGAAGAAAGAATGGACCAAAGAAAAGGCAATGCAGCAGGTATAGAAGAGTAGTGATTATGAGTGGTTTTCAATACATTTAAATTAGGGAAGGTGGAACTATAATTATAGTGGGATGAATAAATTTTCTCTTAACTTTTGAAGGGACCCAAGAAGAAAAATAAGTAACAATGACTGTATTCCACACTCTTCAACTTGAATCGTATAATGTCTATTGCCAATTATAGGATCATCCATTTAGAAAGTCCATAGATGTGCTGTATTCCATGGTCCTCTTGAGCATGGGGAGTGGCCAACTACCCTTACCTATCCTATGAATTAGAAAGGAGAGAGATTGAGTTAGGGAGAAGAAACTGACAAAGAGATTAATCTGGAAGTTTTAGAGTTTCTAGGATGGAAAGCTCCCATATACCTAGTTTTTGGTTTCCTGGTGTACAATTGCTTGCCAATTCCATAAGTGTTCTTTATAATAGCCATTATTCATGGTCTTTGCACTTTGGTATTTGGCTTAACAATTTTGTGTGTGAATCTCAAATTTGAGTAGCCTAAAAACTTGGGGAATTTTCCAGTGATTGTCTGAGGAGAAAACTTGGAGTTATGTGGTATTTTCAAAGAGGCATCTTATCTAGTAATGATACCAAACACTTTGTTTTAGATTCAGCCACGAGATGTCTTAATCTTACTTAGATCTAAAATTCTGTAGAGATAAAATTTGCTTCTTTTGGGGGTGGAATAGTGGGATCCAGAATGGAGGCAGATGGGGTAGAATTTCAATATTAAACTTGATTTTAGTAAGTGAAATTAATTTTCACTAATCTAGCAACAAACAGTTATGTGAATTTTAACATTAAGAGAAATTACTGAATTTTCCTTCCCTCTATATTAATAATAATGTTTCACTTTTCATTAACTTGTATTAATTGTACCTCTTCATAGAGTAATAAAACAGTTTGCTCTTCCTTCCAAGCTTTGGCCAAGTGTTAAATAATTCTTCCCTGTTTGTGCCCAATTTTGCAAGCAAGATGTTGTTAAAAGTGTCCTAGAATTTTGGGATACTCTTTTCCTTGCAAGCTGATAATAAGCTTTGGGAAACCTTGCTTTACTTGAGATGAGATGAGACTATATGACACATAAATGTCATATATGAGGTCTGGAGTCTCACTGTATCATGCCAGCACTGTTCAGAGCAGGGTATTTAGAAGCAGAAGTGCATTTTGAGGATTAATATAAAAATCATAGGTGTGCCTGACATTTCATATTTCCTCAAAAAGTTTCAGGAGTGCAGATTGACTAGAGTTTCTAGGCTCCTCACTGAGGTGATGTGTTGACTCAAAGGGAACCCAAATCTGTTGGAGATGTATGAGCAGAACAGCTCAAGAACTGTAGGCTGCGTGTTCAGATGGACAGTAACTCCCCTACAATAAAGCTGCCAGTTAGGCGCTCCTGTACAATTCACTTTCTAATTACTTCAAGAAATACAAAACCTATTTGCAATCTTCTGCATGTGACATCCTGTCTCACTGTCATTAGCGCTCGGGTTTTCTCTCTGCATCACTTCCTCAGTGTAGCAGATTGAACATGCAAAGCATAAAGCACAGAAGACTGATGGCACATGGGTCTCTGTGCTCCTGGCTCACCCTGCTAACCTGCCTCAACTGCCATCACCAATTAGGGTGAAGCGATGGCTCCCACCACGGATGTTACTGTATTTAAATGCACTTGGACACTCATGCATGCATGTTTCACTTGATGAACTTATTATTTAGCATATAATGTAGGAAGACAAGAGGTTATTTTATTTCAAGGATTGTGGACTTTTTACGTAGGTTAAATACGCTACTCATGTAAATGATAGTCTTTAAAAATAGTGAAATACATACCCATATATTCATCACTGAACTAAGAATAACTTTTGAATTCTAGTTATAACCTATGCCAATATATTTTAGAATATATATTAGACTATATACATGTATTAGGACAGATATTGGGATATATATTAGTATGTGCATGCACACACATGCATATTAGAATATATATTAGTGTGTGTATTTCATCCTCCCCTGTAAGTAGGTAATCACAACCCTAGCTTATATTATTAAATATTTCTCATTTATATGTATTGTTAAATAAAAATCATATGTTTTCTCATTTTTGACAAATAAAATTAAATATTTATATTTGATGATTTTTTGAACAGGATTTTAATTTTTTTAATTTTATGTATGTGTTTTATGGTTTAGAATTTTTTTGTCTTTTAGAGACTGGGTTTCATATATCACAGGTTGATGTCAGCCTGACAACGATGACATTGAACTCCTGCTGTCTGTACCTCTTGAGTTCTGAGATTCTAGACATATGCTCACTTCTCCTCACAGGTAGCCCAGTTTCTGCAATGCCTGAGATCAAACTCAGGGCTTCATGCGTGCTAATGTGCATACTCTAACAACTCAGGGCTTCATGCGTGCTAATGTGCATACTCTAACAACTCAGGGCTTCATGCGTGCTAATGCGCATACTCTAACAACTGAACTACATTGCCATCTTCTCTTCCCCAATTTATTTATTTTCTTTCTTTGGGACAGGATTTCTTTTTGTATTCCTCTTTGGCCTGGAATTCATTGCGTAGAGAGGACTGGTCTTAAAATCAAAGATCTTCCTGCTTTTGCCCTCCAAGTGCTGGGATTAGAGGTGTATGCCATCATGTCTGGCCTTCCATATCTATTGATTTACTTTTTGTTTATTTTTGAGTTCTATCCATGTTGTCATGCACACTCATATAGTATTTAATTTTAGCACTGTTTAGACATACCACACACACCATTGTGTGCATTAAATGGAATAGTAATTAATTTCCTCTAGACATTTTGTTTCTAATTTTTTAAACATTGTAAACTGCCTTAATTTTGTGTTGCCACAGAAACTTAGAAGCTTTAAAAAGTACAAGTGTGTTACCTTATAATTTTGTCATTCAAAAGGTGTGGGAGCCTAATTGTTAGGTAAGCTGCTTGCTGATGGCTGTACAGGCAAAATCACAGGTTCAAATCAAAGCTGCAATCTCCCGTGAGGCTGAGGCTCCTCTGAACCTTGGATTTGAGTTGTTAGAATACAATTCTTTGCAACCATAAGCTCAAGGTTCCCATATTATTGTAGCATACTGTCTTAGTTACTTTTCTTGTTATAATAAAATACCCCAATAAAAGCATCAAATAGCTTCATCATGGCACTCTACTCAAGGATAGAGTCTGTCATGGCAGGAAGTCAAGACAGTAAGAGCTTGAAGTAGTTGGTCACATGCTTCCAGAATGAGGAAGCTTAGAGTACAAGAATTCATTCTAGTGGTCAGCTCCCGTTCTTCATTAACAGTCCAGGATTGATGTGGGATGTCCTTCTGTATATGTGTTTCTTTGATTGGTTGATGAATAAAGTTATTTGGACCAATGTCTTAGTAGAGTAAAACCAGACAGGAAATCAGAACACACACACACACACACACACACACACACACACACACACAGTAGGTAGAGTCAGAGAGACACCATGTATCTGCTGAAGGAGACAGATGAACCAGAACCTTACTGGTAGGTCACTCCCTCTTGTGGCCTACAGATTAATAGAAATGGGTTAATTTAAGATATAAGAGTTATTTAGAAATATGCCTAAGTCATTGGCTGACAGTGCTATAATTATTACAGTTTCTGTGTGATTATTTGGGTCTGAGCAGTCAGGAAACAAATGAGCAGTCTCCATTTACAGAGGGTGCCAACATGGGGGCAAGTGCATCCACATAAAACCTGAGAGAGCTTGGGAAGGAATTCTAGACACAAAAGAGCAGAGTTAAGCATGGCTTCTTAGTAGCAACATTTTCTTGGGTAGGTAGGCTCTGTTTGCTGGTCACAAGCAGAGGAGCAATTTCTTGAAGAGTTATCTTTCTAGTTTGTGCAGTATGATTGGCTCTGACGTTTTAGAGTGGTCTTGCTACAGAGCACTTGGAATTTTTGAGCAGAATGCTATAATTTATTTATTGGTGATATAGACCCACTGTGTCCCTGGAGCTGGGGTGGTGAGCATGACTTGCAGAGGCAGTAAACATGCCTCCACCATGTTGAACTGGGTGGAACAAAGAGGCAGGGCCACAGAGTTAGTCCTATCCACACCTGCTTAGCCTTTAAAAAAAAAGTGCTCTTGGTCAGAAAATGATTACAGATATGCAATAAAGACAGATCCATTATGAAAAAGACCTCTGAATTGGTCACTGCCTTTAATAAATGTATGTAGGCTTGGGAGAGAAAAGAAAAAGAGTATAGACAGTTATAAAAAGAAATATGTTTAAAAAATAAAACAAACTCTTTACAGAGACAGAGTACAGAGAGTAATAGATTTGAGAGTAACAAAAATAAGCCACATTAAAAAATGGAAAATATACAGAGAGTCTGGATTATGCCTGTTATTGTGCTTTCTTTGGATTTTTTGACTGTGGAGAGAGATTTGATTATGGGGACTGCTAAGCTAAACTAACATATGTTTTACAGGTATTCTGACTTCAAAATTTGAGTCTAAGGATATGTTGCTTTGGAAAAGAGGTTCTGCTTTTGTTTCCACAGAAGATGAGAACATGTAGATTTCTTCCATGCTAATCTGGTTTGATGAAACAAGAACCCCCTCCTGAAAGGTCTCTGTGAATAGTAAAAATACTTCCCCCCAAAAATCAGCAGGAAGAAGTTTGGAGAAAACTGCATCCAAATTCCCAAATTGATTGTTTATAAATGTTTGTTTTTATTTGAAGGAATTAATCATAAATGTTTGATGGTCACAGTCAATTTCTATAAAAAATTAAGGGGAATATGACATAGAGATGAATGCTTTGCTTTGTTACATATCTTGGTCTATTGCTATATTTTAAAGTTGATTTTGTTATACTCTATGTACATATTTCTACTCTAAGATAATGTGTTTGTTCAGCCTATTTAAATGTAATGTATAGTAAAGGAATGCAGATTAGTAGATCTCTGTATATCTAGAAAACTTAACACGACTACAGTTTGATTATATATATATATACATATATATATATATCAGATGGATAGGTATTCTTCAGACTTTTCAAAGACCTACAGAACATGGCATTTAAAATGTTTTAAGAACTTAGACTTTTCTCAACAGTGATATATGTCTGCTTTTGGCAGCACTGATTTTTTTCAGAGAGTTTGATGGGAATTGAAGAAGCTCATTATGGAATTTGCCTTCAATGTGACAAGGCTAGCCATTTGGACAGGAAATTATTCTTTCCTGGACTGCTAAGTGTTATGCTGTATGAACTGGACATGTAAGACTCACAGAAAAGTGACCGCTCAACTTTCCAAAAGATAGGCTTGTCCTTTAGGGTTTCTTATTCACAGAAGAAACTGCTGCACATTCTACAGAACATAGAAGAAAGCAACTCATGAATTTTGCAATTACAAGGCAGAACATATCTTCAAATATCCTGCTTCATGGAAAAGTCTCCTGGATATTCTGGGCCTGTAGGCTAAATATGAGTGTCTCAATATTGTCGAAGAACTTTGGGTGACTGTCCAGGCAGCAAGATGTCTCTGTCATTTCTGGAACTTTAGAATTTTCTTAGAATGCATTTCTTGTATACTTAGGTAATATTATATATTCTGGGGTCTTTGGAAAGTTGAAGACAGACAGTTATAGCTATAGTTTTCCTTAGTTATGATAAAATTAGATCTAAAACCATTGGTTAATAAAGAAATTCTTTCAACCAGTGGCTTAGCAGAGTAAAGCCAGGCAGGAAATCTGAACAGAGAGAGAAAGTAGGTGGAGCCAGGGAGATGCCACATAGCTGCCAAAGGAGAAAGATGTCTGCTGGAATCTTATCTTACTGGTAAGCCACAACCTCATGGTGATAAACAGATGAATAGAAATGGGTTAATTCAAGATGTAAGAGCTAACTAGAAATATCCATGAGTCATTGGTTGAGCATTGTTGTAATAAATATAGCTTCTGTGTGATTATTTGGATCTGAGCAGTCAGGAAAGAAATGAGCAATCTCAGTTTACACAGGATAGAAGATAGGGATGGTGCCATCCATAGTGCCTGGACCTTCCTGCCTGAATTAAGGCAATCAAAATAACCTCCCACAGGCATTCCTAGAGGCTCATCGTCTGGTTGATTTTAGATTACCTCAGGTTGATAACACTAAGTATCATACCTACCAAAGAAGAGTTTTGTTAGTTTGTTTAGAATTACTCATTATCCCCTCTTATGGGAGTCATTTCACAACATGTAAGTTTGGTTACTTTGAGTTAGCAGAAATATCACTAGTTTTGAACCTCCTCTAAATCTCTTACAGCCTCTCTGATGAGCTCACCGGGAGTATTATTCTCTTTGAGTATGTCATCTATTAGAGATCTTGCTGAGTTCTGGAAAATCCTTTCTTTTTATGACAATGCAATATTGGAGGTGAAACATTAATATGTTTAGAAGACCCAGTCACAATCAGGTGAAGTCATTGGGCAAGATATTATACTGAAAGGTAGAAATCTTGGGCATTATTCTGAAATTCTGTCTACAACCATTTTCTTTAACATGTTATTTCAGTGTAGCATCTTGAGTGAGAAATATCCCCCACGGGTTTATGTATTTGGACATTTGGACCCTTGTTGGTGGCACTGTCTATGTATGGAGAGTATAAGGAAGTATAAGGAAGAATGTGCCTGAAGGAAGCACATTCCTGGACTCTGAGAGCTTTTAGCCTCTTCCAACTTACAGCTTTTCCCTGTTTCATGTTTGCAGTTACAGATGTGGCTTCTCAGGCTCCTGTTCCTGCTGCCATGCCTGCTCTTGCTGCCTTGTCTCTCTGCACAATGAACTCTTGACAGTATCTCAAAGACAGCTCTTTCTTCCATAAGTGGCTTTAGTTGTGGCTTTTTATCATAGAAACAGAAAAGAAACCTGAGTGTATCTCTTGCCTATTTTCCTACAACTAGAGGGATTCTTTATATAATTTTCTTCTTTACTAAATTTGGTTGAACTGTTTCTAAAATGTGCATCCACATGCAGCCATCACTAAGATATGACATTTTTGTTGTTTTGAGACAAGGTATCTCTGTAGATTTGGAGCCTGTCCTGGAACTCACTCTTATAGACCAGGCTGGCCTCAAACTCAAAGAGATCTGCCTGCCTCTGCCTCCTGAGTGCTGGGATTGAAGGCATGTGCCACCACCACCAGGCTTGACATTTTTTCTTATGAAATTTGTTTCAATGTTTATTTTTCTTCATTTCTTATTGCTTAATTATATATATATACTTATACCCTCTCTGATCCCCTTCCATTTCCACTGAACCTTTTTGTCTTTCTAACATGTTTTTCTTTTAACTTTTATTGATTCTTTGTGAATTTCTCATAATGTATCCTCAACCCCCTTATTTCCAGGACCCCTTGAGTCCTCCCTTTGTCCTAGCAACCACCCCCAAACAAAAAAAAGAATTAAAAAACAGAGCCAAAATACAATGACTCAGCTGTCAAGGTTAAACTTACAATGCAAAATACTTTTGTTTATTAAAGTATGATCTGCCATTTTTAATTTACTCATAGGCATTCTATTTATTATTAATATTGTGTGTGCTGGGTAGATTTTTGTCAGCTTGGAACAAATAAGAGACACTTGGAAAGATGGAATCTCAACTGAGCAATACTTATATCAGACTATTCTGTGTGCATGTCTCTGGGAAATATGGATTGTGTCATACCTGGCAGGGGTTCTGGGTTGTATGATAAAGCAGATTGAGCAAGCCATGGAGAACAAGACAGTAAATAGCATTCTCATATGGTTTGTTTTTTGGTTCCTGCATCTAAGTCCTGCCTTTGTTTCCCTTAATTATAGACTGTAAAGTATAAGCCAAATAGATTCTTTCCTCCCCATACTGGTTTTTGTCAATGCTTTATCAGAGCAACAAAAGACAAGCTAGGACATTGTAATAGTTCAATTATATTTTCAATAATTTTTGAAGAGAAAATTTATACATTAATGTTTTATTCAAATTAATCTGTTTTATTAATATTTTTTGAGAGAGGGTTTCACTTTGTGACAGTCCTGGCTGTACTGGAACTCTCTTTGTAGACCAAGCTGGCCTTGAACTGACAGAGAACAAGCTGGCCTTGCCTGCCTCTGCCTCCTGAGTGCTGGGATTAAAGGTGTGTGCCACCACCACCTGACTCTTTTATAATTTCTAATAATTTATTTATAACTTTAGTTTCTTCCAATGACAAATGTCATTTAAGTAATAATGGCAGATTTAGTGTTTCTTGTTCTACTCTGGTAGTTTAGATTAAATTTTCATACCTTATTAAAATTCCTAAGTATTCGAATCTAATGTTGAATAGAAATATTAACAGAGATTATCCCGTTCTCATTCTAGTTCTAGAGACAAAGCTGTTAATGTTCCACTGTGGGATCTGTTTACCATGTATTTTGGGTACATAACTTGCATCAGGTTCTCACCCTGTCTTCAAAAATCTATCTAAAATTACAAACGAATCTAATTAAAGCCCTATTAACAATTTTGTGTCATTCCAGGAAATGGAAATCTTGGGAGTCATTCTGGAATTCTGCCTACCACAGTTTTTTCTTAAATGAATATTTTAAATATTTAAAAATGAATACTTCTGAGTAGTTTAAGGAAATTGATAGTTGTACAATATCTATAGAAGGGTAAGGAATGCAGAACACCCGAGATACAAATGGAGAAAAAAAATAGATGGAATCATGACCTACATGAATCAGCATTTTCCTGCTTTTACTTTGTGTGTGTGTGTGTGTGTGTGTGTGTGTGTGTGTGTGTGGTGTGCAATGTGGTATGTGGTATGGTGTGTGTGGTGGGAGTAGTATGTGTGGCATGTGTGTGGTATGTGTAGTATGTGGTGTGGGTATGTATGTGGGATGTGGTAGGTGACTTGTGCTGTGTGTGTGGTATGTGTGATATGGTATGGGGTGTTATGTGGTGTGGTATGTGTGCAGTGTGTGTGATGTGATGTGTGTCTGGTATGTGGTGTGTATTTGTAGTATGTGGTGTGTAAATGTGTAAGATATGTGTCATGTGTGTATAGTGTGTGGTGTGTGTGTGTGTGTGTGTGTGTGTGTGTAAAATGTGTACCCACCCAATCACCCACACCCACACATTGTGATCCAGGGCTTGATGATTAAAGCTGGTTAGCTAGAGTCCCAAGGACCCACCGGATTCAGCTACTTAGCACTGGGATTGTGAGTGGTCATTGCCATGCCCATTGTTTTTATGTGGGTATGGGAACTGAACTCATTTTCTCTTGCTTATTTTCTGGCTTGCTTGTTATCATCCTGTCCCCTCATTTCTGGTTTTTAAATAGAATATTTGGGGGCTAGAAAGATGGCTCAGTGGTTAAGAACACTGTGTTTTCCAGAGATCCTGAGTTCAATTCCCAGCAACCACATGGTGGCTCACAGCTATCTATGGTAGGGTCTGATGCTCTCTCTTCTATTACAAAGGCATGCATGTGGATAGAACATTCATACATAAAATAAATAAATAAATAAATAAAATATTTTAAAAATAGACTGTTATCTTAGGGCTTCTATTGCTGTGAAGAGACATCATGACAATGGCAACTCTTTTAAAGGAAACATTTAATTGAGTGGCAGCTTACAGTTTCAGAGGTTTAGTCATGGCAGGGAATATGGTGACTTGAAGTATGACTGTGTGCAGGCAGACATGGTGCTGGAGATTCTAAATCTTTATTCAAAGGCAACAGGAAGTGAACCTCCCACTTGTACCACTCCCAAAGAGCTATGGGGCCCATTGCATTCAAACTACCTCATTCCACTCCCTGGTTCCCAAAGGTCTATAACCATATCATAATGTAAAACTCCATTCAGTCCAACTTCAAAAGCGCCCACAGTCTGTAACAGTCTCAAACTTATTTAAAAGCATAAATTTCAAAGTCTCTTCTGAGATTCATGTACACTCTTGATGTGGGATGTCATTCTGTATATGAGTTGTTTTTATTGTTTGATGAATAAAACTATTTGGGCCAATGGCTTAGCAGAGTAAATCAAGAAGAGAAATCAAAACAGCAATAAATAGAGAGAGTAGGTGGGGTCAAGGAGATGCAATGTTGCTGCCAAAGGAATAGAATTCCAGCACCAGTAAGCCACAGCCTAGTGGCACTACACAGATTAATAGAAATGGGTTAATTTAAGATGTAAGAGTTACTTAATAAGAACGCTGAGCTAATAGGCCAAGCAGTATTGTAATTAATGTAGTTTCTGTGTGATTGTTCGCATTTGGGCTACCAGAAAATTAAAGAGCAATCTCTGCCTACATTCTGTTAACTGCAATTCCCTGTAAAATCAAAATAAAAAAGCAGATCACATACTTTCAACATATAATGACATTATATGTATATATATTTATATGTATATATATATATTATCATTCTAAAACAAAAGGAACTGAGTATAGTAAGGAAATACTGGACCAAGAACAAAAAGCCAGCTGGGAAACTCTAAATTCTGTGTCTTCATGTCTTATATCAAAGTGCTCTTAAAATCTTCAACTCTGTCCAACTTTGTTGACTACAACACACTTCTTTCTCTTGGGCTGATACCAGTACCTGTTAGTAGCTTTTCTTGGCAGGTATTCTACAGCTCTGGTATCTACAATATTTTGGGGTCTCCTAGGCAATCCAGTCTTCAACTTCACAGCATCATGAAATAGCCTCTCTAGGCATCCATTCAGGAACATCCCTGATACATGCCTGACCTCAGTGGCTTCCCCCCTCCTCCTCCTCTTTCCTCTTCCTCTTCTTCTTCTTGGTTTTTCAAGACAGGGTTTCTCTGTTGCTTTGGAGAATGGCTCTTTTTAGTAGCAGAGACAAATTACATATCCCTGTTCTTCTATCTTTAACTCAAGAACCTTAGTGGCTGTCAAGTACTACTTCTTACTGGGACTGGAACAAGGGCCCTAGTTCAATTACATCTTCACAAACTTTCTGGTTTTGATGATTTCCTTCACTGCCTATGCTTCAACAAAAATCTCCAAAGAAAAATGTGGTTAGGCCTACCACAAAGATGCCCCAGTCCCTGTTACCAATTTCTATATTGGTTAGGGTTTCTATTGCTGTGAAGAGACACCATGATCATGGTGACTCTTATAAAACAAAATATTTAATTGAGGTGGCAGCTTACACTTTGAGAGGTTTAACTCATTATCATCATGGCAGGGAACATGGAGGCTTGGAGTATGGCTGGGTGCAGGCAGACATGGGGCTGGAGATTTCTGTACTTTTATCCAAAGGCAACAGGAAGTGAACTGAGATACTGCATAGTATCTTGAGCATATGTAAGACCCCAAAGCCCACCTTCACAGCGACATACTTCCTCCAACAAGTCCATACCTACTTCAACAAGGCCACACCTCCTGCTAGTGCCCCTCTGTAAGAGTTTATTCAAACCACCACATGTGTGTTGTTGTGTCATCCAAATGACTGAATTTGTAGAAGTTCTCCTGCCTGAGTCTCCTGAGTACTAGAATTCCAAGCATGACCCACTACACCCAGCTCCAAACCAAGCTTAGTATTAGAGAAAAGAAAGGATATCTTTCATAGGAAACATCAGTTCTGAAGGTTTTATTTTATATGCCTAGTAATATACATTGAAAATGCAGGTAATACACTGCAGAGAAATGTAACTGATAAACTTCTAATTAGTCAATGTGTCACCCTCAATAAGTGATGAAATACTTGAGTTATAAAATCAGTAAAGGTATAAATACTCAATCAAGACTAAGAGTCAGCTTTACATGAGTGCAATTTGCACAATCATTTGCCTTAAATGGCAGTACACAGGATGTAATTACCAAAATATACCATCATCTGTGCCATAAAACATGTCAATAAAGAGGATTCAAATTGTATTTGCTATATTCTTTAAGTATAATGGAATTAAAATAGTAATAGATGAATAATATATGTGTGTGTGTGTGTGTGTCTTGGGACAATAAGAGGTACAGCAAGTATCATGGGATGAATATAGTAAGCATTTTTAAAGGAAGAGGTATTGGTGCTATTTGTGAAGTTATTCTTAATGTGGGTGGTGGATTAACACAACATTTATTATTATTATTATTATGTTTAGCTTCAGTGTATCTTACACATCTACCTCAGTTTGCATAATGATGCACAATTCTAAGAGATACAAAGAATACAAACTAAACACTTTATTCCTTGCAAAATGCCTACGTAGTTATAATCTTGAGTACTTTTGGGCTAGCTGCATCCACATCACTGGTTTTCAAGCTTTGAAAAGGAGGATGGAGGCTAGACAGATGGGTCAGTGTTTCCGAACACTTGCTATTCTTCAGAGGACCCAGGTTTAGTTCCCAACACCAGAATGATGGCTCACAACCATCCATAACTCCAGTTCCCAGGAAGGGACCTGATACCAGGCATGCATGTGGTGCACGTATATACGTGCAGACAAAACACATGAGCATGTAAAAGAAAATAAATGCATCTAAAATACTTAGACATTAAAAAGAAGACTTTAAACCTTAGGCCACAGTTCACGGTCACATGATGAATTGTGGTTTGTCATTGCTTTTTCCCGAAAGCATTCAGCTTTAACACTGCTAGAAAGAGAACTACATATTCAGGTTCGCTGTGGTCTTTGTTGAAGAATAGAAACTGAGCATATGTGCTCCATGCTACTGCTTGTATCATTAGGCATAAAAAACCCACAGCATCTGCAAGCCCCTGTTTTAATTAGATCCTGAAGTAATGGCTGCAGCTGAGCCATTTATTGCTTCTGTAAACGAGAGCCAGTAGAGGGAAGATGCTTTTCCTAATTTCACTTCTGAATGAGGCCTGTGATGCCAGAAACATAGGTAGAACCTGCTAGGAGAGGAAATTGGTGCCCTCTGGTGTGATGCAAATAGCCTGAGAGATCAAGTGTGGTCAGCATCTGAGGGTGAGGCTGTGGGGAAAGAAACCCCACTGATGCCAAAGCCAGAAACATCCAGAGTCCCCCCAATGTTAACACCCAGGGAGAAATAGTATTAAATGCCAGTCAGCAAAGGGATTTTCATCTTCATAAGTAAATAGGTGTAATCTTAAATAATAACATCATCATATGAATATGATATGGTTTTAGAGTTTTGTGTGTGTTACTATATCTAAAGATATGCCCCTTAGCACAAGTATATATCCAATTATTGTTAGCCCACCTGATTTATCTTTCAAATTAGTGGCTAAATATTTTAATTCCTAGAAAGTGAAAATTACTATGAAAAAATACACATCATAAATAGTCTTCTGAACAGCTGTAATTTTTCCAAAGCAATAACTTGCTGTAGCAAGATGTTGTTGCCCAAAATGATTATGTCTATTTTCCTGCTTTTTGAAGATTGATGGTATCAAAAAATTCATTCTTATAATAAAAATTTGCTTTTTAGAAATTATTACATCATAAAAATTGCATAGGAGATTTTTCTGATTGCTTGCAGAATAGATCCTTAAAATTTCTCAACATAGACTGCTGTGAAGAAAAATGAGGTTTTTATAATATTAACCAAGACCAGCAAAGCATGTCAGATTTATAAAACCATTTGTTCCTACAATACTATACAAGAAAAAGGCGTTGGAAGAGGGTTGGCTGGGAGCACTTCATTATTTTGAATGCTGGATTAATGTTCATAGTTCTCTGTTGCTTACTTTTATGCAGAGTGTGGTCTGAGACACAGTAGATTATGCAATGGTTTTTGTCATGAATCGGTGATAATATTAACAGTCTAATGCTAAGCAGGTTCTGAGGAAATGAGGAGGGAAACAAATGACTTACTATATTTACCCTGAAACAAGATTCAATCTGCTGCTGTATTTAATGCTATATTTTTCATTATCTTACAAGCATATGTTGGAACTGCTGCAGATGATGAAGTTCGCTGCTGGGCAGAGTTACCATCAATGCTTTCCATCTTTATTTAAATAAGAAAAATGAGCAGATTGTTTGTGACCTTTATCAAGGGCTTCACCAAAGACAGGAAAACTAACCACAAAACCACTAGCCTGGAGCCCTATTGAATATTCACAGCCAGCTTTTCTAGAACAAAATGTCTTATGACAAAACCATTGACACCAATAGAGCCCTATCTGGAAGAAAGGTCAGAAAGCTCAGGGTAAAATACTTTTTATATTTGCTTTAAGAATATTCCATGTTTAACAGTATTTGTAAATAGCCCTGTCCTATTTGGAGTGTGAACTTATTTCCTTAATATGTTAATATATTTGCATCCGTAAAAATAATGTGGCATTGGGAGACAAAGGAAGGTAGATGCCTGTGAGTTGAAGATCAACTGGTCTACATAGAGAGTCTGGGCCAGTTAGGGCTATTATGGTGAGACTATCTCTGCAAAACAAAATGAAGACAACCAATCCCTTCCCATCAAACAAAACAAGCCAAAAATAATAATGCTTGAAACTCGTTCCTAAGACTCTGGAATCATAACTGAAGTGGTCCTTTTGTAAACCCAAGCTTCCTGGGCTATCCAATAATTATAGATTCTTACATTAACTATTTATTGTTTTTGCTGTGTTACATGCTGTACTCAAGTGTTGCATGTAATTCTTATTCTGAAGGTCAATCCTGTGGTCATCTTTATTTTATAGCTTGATGAACTGAACAAAAGAAGACAAAGTCACTTGCCGAAGTCCATCTTCAGTGTTGGAGTTTAGACGATGGAGCTGAAACACAGCATCTGACCCTGTGTGCCCAGTTCCTGTCCTACGGGGAATTAACTGGTGGCCTCAAACTTTATTTGTATGGACATGGCACATCTGGTATCTCTGGATATTAGAAAGTGAGAAAATTGGGTCTGTGCCACAGACCTGTAACCCAGCTATTCAGGAAAGTCACAAGTTCAAGGCCCACGTAGGCTACACAGTGAGTTCCCTGTCAGTCTAGGTAACCTAGTGAAAGCTTGTCCCAAAGCATAAAGTGAAAAGAGTCTGGGAAAGAGTTTGTGTGGCACGTAAAAGGCTGTGGACATGATTGTAAATTTGTTTTTAAGCAAGGCTTGTAGGAGGCATTCTTGGTTATCTTAGTATATCTAAGCTTTGTGAAGAGTCTGTGTGGAAAAGTTGCATTGCCTACCTACAATTATCATAATATATATCTTTAGCTTGAAAGACATATATTCTTTTTTT
>JAQHUG010000054.1:2069083-2082664 GCA_028555095.1 Dicrostonyx torquatus | reverse complement strand
ATTACAAGCTTTTTATTTTGTTGATCAGTAATGTATTTATCTTTAATCTTATGGTAATTTATAGACAAGAAAATAACATTGATTAGAAAAAATTAGTTGCCTGCTTTTAAAGCCTCATATTTTTCATGAGTGATCATTAAATCTCAAAACTACATATCTAATAGTGGTAATGCCTTAAATTATCTTACTTTAGGCATCTGCTTTACAAAGTCTAGTTACCAGCTGATGACAGTATCCAACAGTTTATGAGGGGTCCACCATGTACTAGGGAGCTTGCTCCATACTGTAAATAAATCAGTACATTGATTCACTTACTGTAAAATGTCTTGGAATGAAGAGAAAGAAACATAGCTGAAGGTGAAAGTGTTTTCAGTGTGGCTGGTTCACAGCCCAGAAGGGCACTTTGAGTAGGATGCTGGAGGGCCCTGTTGGCCTAGACTTTGCAGCTTAGAATCAATTCCCTGTTGGGTTGCCTTTGCTAAACTCGTACATCTGTTGCTCTTATTAGGGTCAACTTAGAACCTGGATGAAAATGTGAAGCGAGTCTCATAAATACTCCCACGGATGCCCTCATACACCTGCACTGAGCAATTGCTAGGACTCGGAAGAGCTAAGTTGAGATTTTAGGTTGAAGAACTCTAAACAACAGATTTGGACAAGAGCTGATTTCTTTCTGCAGTAAAATGAAATATTGATTGATTTATGACTTTATTTCTTTAAAAAATATTAATTTTAATTTAGAAGTAATCCAGTAATTTTCTTCTTAGAGCACATAAACTATATTTAAAAATTCACAAACATTTTTGTATTATCATTTCATAGATACCCTATCCTCTTATTAGGAAATAGAGATATTTCAAGGGCAATATTTTAAACCGATGCTGTGAGTTTGCCCAGATTAAATGACTAAAGCCTCTGACACTGACTTTCAATCATATAATTTTATGTACGTGCATCTGTTAGTTGAAAAATTTAATATACACTGTCAAAATTTTTTAAACTGAAAGCTGTTTTGTAACATATTTTAAATGAACAAAATGGAATACAGTGTTATTCTCTTAGTTTGTTTCATTCTTGTTTGTTTTTTAAAAGAATTCCTGTCACAACATTCAAGAAATATGGACAATCTTCAGCAGTGCAATTGATAAAGAACAAATATGAAAATAAAATGATTAATCATAAGAGATGCAGATGAGTAAATTAGGACTTAGAAATGAGGGAAATTGTCAAGTAGTCATTTGTATAAAAATTACATAGTTGGGAGAATGTTTCTAGTCTGACTTAAATCCTGAAGGAAGTGACATATAATGGCAAGACTGTTCAGTTCTGCTGTTCCAGTTCAGTTTGGGGTAGTATGATGTAATATGGACAAGACATCTGTTTTCAACTCTCACGTCCCTCGGGTTAGCTTTAGTAGCCATTACTTGGGTTTGATTCTTCCTATCCCCTTAAGTGTAACATACGGGTGTTCCTATCAGCAACCTCTTTCCTGGGAATACAAATCACTGGAAAAGAGGACGGATGATGTGAACTGTCTCCCAGGGTGGGTCACCTACATATAGTCAGCCTTGTGCTAATGGCCAGGATTCGAATAGATGTGTTAAAAAGCCTCAGTGATTGTAGCAGTTATTATTGATTGGCTGTAGTACTACAGTGGCTGAGTAAATTTGCATAGGAAAACATGATTCTAGTGGTACTATTCATATGCTACAAATTTACATCAAGACATTTTGAAAACAAGAATGTTACATGAACATGGATCCCTATTTGTATGTCTTTATTTTCTTTCTAAAATTTTAATTGTGTAGATTTTGAAAGTACTGTGTAATTTGATACATTTATACAGCAACTAATGATAAAATCAGAGTAGTTAATGTTTCCTCCCTTTAAGCACTTAACAATTTTTGGTTAACACATACTTGTCCATATTAATATGGTTTGTATGTCTTCTCATGCTATCATAGAATTAGCTAGCTCTGTTTCAAACTTTTGGGAACCACTGTGATTACACAGAATACATTAACCAAGGAGGGAAGTATGATATAAAATGAAAGGTATGACATTGGGGTCAGGAAAGCCAAATATGAAGTAGCTATTGGACGACTGCTAACATACCTCAGGCCATTTGTGATCAGGTAGTCCCAAGATGAAGCTCTTAACCCTTTGGTATATAAAATATGTTAGATATTGGAAGAAAATTGCATTAAAAAACAGAAGAGATACAAGCAAGCATGAGGGGATAAGGCTCAGCTAGGTCTTTGTCTGGAGACAGATGAGAGCCCAGTGTGTGGTAGGAACTCTAACCTTCTATAATGCGCAGAAGTTTTGCAGTCTCCCGAGTCCCCTTCAGTTATTCTTCCCTTGTGTACTCAGTGTACATGCATGTTAGCAAAGGATCGGTGCCCTCTCTGTTCCCTTGAGTATTGGTCTCCAGGTTCTGTTAGCGCTGGACTCTGCTCTTCATATTTCTTCTCCTTTATGAATTTCAGGCTTAAAGGCTTTGATTAGAAATTCCATCCTATGACATTTTTTCCTATCATTAAATTGATACAACAGCCACTAACAATGCAATCTGCCAAATGGTCCTTGCATTCTTTTGACTTCTTTGACTAGGTCCTTGTTGACTAAAGAATCATGGCAGAAATTTCTGAAATTTTTATTTTCTTTTGTAAAAGCCGATTGGCTATCCTCCAAGAGAGCAAAGCCAGATTGTCTTTGGAAATTGAAACTAAAACCCTGCACTTGTGACCAGAGACCTGGATGCTATGATTCATTAATGCAATTTTGATATCCAGCACTTGAAAAATATTCTGTATGAACAATTGGGGAGTCTAGCAAAATAGTTTTGACATTTTGCTAACATTAGTGCTTCAACACTGAACCATCTGCTAGAGAGTTCTGAGCCTGAATGAGAGGTGTAAACCTGGATTAGCATCGATACGGTTTTCTATCAAGTTTGGCTTACTCCCATCTCCCTGGATGTTTTCCAGGTCCCTCCGGAAGCCAAGATTGCCATTGTGGAGTGCAATGCCATATGTTAAGATTCATATGACATATTACCTAAAAGTCATGAATTATTATACCGTCTCTTTACAGCATTGTGATTAGAAATGTTTATGTAAATCACCTCCAATGGGGAGAAAAGGTACCCAGGGTTGGGCAACAGTTTGCATGAAAATGCTGATCAAACTCTCTTGCTTAGTCAGAGCGTTTCTCAGAAACAGCCTAATCCTCTGACAAAGAAAAATCATTTTCTTTCTTTCCTTTATCTTTTTTAAACAGAGTCTTTCTTTGCAGCTAGGAAGCCCGGCTGGTTCAGAGCTCACTAACTCACCAGGTAGGCGCAGGCTGGCCTTGAAATTGCAGCCGTCCTCTGCCTTTCACTTCCTAAGTGCTAGGATTATAGGTGTGAGCCACCACTCCCAGATGACAAGATCTTTTCCTAACTGTATTGGATTTAGAACAGAAAGAACAGGTGCAGGATCCCTTAAAAGGAACCGGGCAACTTCCACTACAAAACAAGAAAACAATCATGAAAATATGAGATGACTCAAAAGCTAAAAAAATGCCTTGTATTTAGGCCAGGAGTGGTGGTGCATGACTTTAATCCCAGCATTCAGGAGGCAGAGGCATGCCACCAGGGATACATATCGAGACCCTATTTATTGGTTTTTTTAAAGCCATATGTCTAAGGAGAAGTCAGCGATGACAAAAGAACATATTACATAACTACAAAAATCCACCAGTTAATGTATTTTTCTTGTATAAATATATGAACATATATGTGGTTTATATATACATACATATGTGAACATACACACATACACAAAATATGTATTACTCATGTACACATACACATAATGTTTCTATTTGACAGATAATGCAGGTTCTAAATGGAGTTTGTCAATTTTTCTAAAGTTGTTTAAGAAGTTCACATCAAGCCTGGTGGTGGTGGCGCACACCTTTAATCCCAGCACTAGGGACTCAGAGGCAGGTGAGTTGGAGGCCAGCCTGGTCTACAAGAGCTAGTTCCAGGACAGACTCCAAAGCTACAGAGAAACCCTGTCTCGAAAAACAAAAACCAAACAAACAAGTAAACAAAAAACCAGAACAAAACCAAAAAAACAAAACAAAAACAAAAACAAAACAACGAACAAATGAAACTAATAACCAAAGCTCATCCTGGGACTCAGAAACATTAAACAACATTTGGACTTTTAAGGACTTAGGTATTGCCAGCTTTGAATTTCTTTATGTGCAAATAGAAAATCAGCACTCTGAGCTAGAAACTAGGTTTGCATGGCTTCAGCTCTGCTTTCTTATCCTGACTCCCTTGCCTTGAACCCTGTTAGAGGTGAATGCGTGAGGGTTGCACTAAGCTGGGTGAAGGGAAAGGTCCTTATCTCACTCTTTTTATCAGTCATATTTAAGTAATAGAAAATAAGTGTTTGTATTGCTCTTACAATATTTGAAACAATTGTTTTTACTCATGTTCCATATTTTTTATTTTATATATTTAGCCTTAAATGCTTTTTAACAAGTCAGTTAGATCACATCTTCCAAAACTAATAGCCAAAATACATTAGAAATTTCAAAAGCAAAAGAACTTTAAAACCAGTCCCACTCCACCACTTTTGGAGTAGTCGGCAGCTTCTAAATCAGTTCTTAGGTGCTTTTATGATGTTTATATAAAACATAAAGTGTTTGGGACAAGTAGTATTCTGACCTCAGCTGTCATTCAGTGTGTGCTCTGTCATGCTTCGTACTACTATGGACAGATATGAATATCTCCTTTCTAGTCCATCCCATTTTGGAGATGGCTCATAAAAATGAGGTCTTTCTTCTTTGTGCCCATCTTTCCACACCCCCATACACAGCTGTTGTCATCTTCTGCATACGGTACATTTGTTACATATCATTACCATGAAGTAGCAATGGCAGATTAGTCAAGATTGGTATTCTAAAATCACCAACAGAAGAAATATGTTCCTATGCATTATCGCAAATAATTGGTTTTGTTGGGAAGTGCTTGTGTGTGTGTGTGTGTGTGTGTGTGTGTGTTTCAGAGACACTGTCTCACTCACTGTATAAGCCTACTTGGCATGGAATTTGTCTGGTCAGGAACTTGTTTTATAGATGAGACTGGTCTTGAACTCAGAGATTTCTGCTTGCCCTGTGTTTGTGTGTGTGTGTGTGTGTGTGTGTGTGTGTGTGTATTAGTGTCCTGGTACATATGACATTCAAGGGTCAAAAATGTTTCCACACATATCCAGTCAAAATTACAAAAACTTCCATTTTTTGAGAAATTATATGAAAGCAGATATGTGTAAGTATGTGTTCCTTGTATAACAATACGTGGATTCCATAGACACACATTTGCTGTACTATATTTTCTCAGCTCCAATGGAGCAGAGCAAGTATCCCAGCAAACTCAGTGTCACTGTGGGATCGGCCCCACGTGACTGCATGTGGGATCAGCATGATCGGCTGTCACTGGTTTCACTGACATCTGTCCCCACAGTGAGACAAGCTGCAACATGAATTATTGAAGACATACACATGCAGATCTGTGTCATGACTATGCCAAATAATACATTTTGCCACACTCTTGAGAGCTGAAAGAAGGCATGGTTGACATCATCCTTAACCCCTTTGACAATCTGCTACCACGTTACAGAGTAAAATGAAGCTCATGACTACGGCACTCTATGACAGGCTTCCTCTCAGATATACAACCCCCCCCCTCGCTCCTTGAAGAGCTTTTCTCCACTTTTCCAGCAGCTATTTGCCAAGTGCTTTGAATATACCCACTTTATAAATCTTTCTTGCACCAGATCATTAATATCCCTTATTTAAATGATGAAAAAGAAGTGATCTCATTTGTAGAATAATTTGAGTTTTGCAGTATGTGCTATGTTAACAAGGGGGTCTGTATAATTAGACTATTTTGAAGAAGCTCATGAAAATAACAAATATTTGCATCAGTAATCTTCTTTAAAAGTTGGGACAGAGTTTAGATAATTTGATTAATCATCTTTCTAATCAGGAAATATTAACCAGGGTGACAGTTCAAGGGTCTGTCTTTGGAACTTCATGCTGTGTGAGTTATGGAATCATCACCCCCAATTTATTACAGTTTTCACAGAGCACCCAATTATATCTGGTGTACGTATTTTTACATGTGTGTAATACTATATCTGTATTATCACTGATATGACGTATATTTAAAATCATGTAGCAAATTATATATATATATATATATTTACTAATGATGTTATCCACTAATTCAATTATCCAGATATAACCTGTGTGGCCTTAAGGAAGCTACTTACCTTCTCTGTGTCTCAGCTTGCCCATAAGACAGCGAACACACTTGCCCATCAAGTGGTGGTGTCACAAAGGAAGAATGAAGCACTCTCAATTTGGCAAACTCAGAACCGGAGTATTTGCTGCCCCTCACACGCATGTCAGCAGTCAATGGCTGTTACAGTGCTTGTTCCTCCAAAGATGTGTATTGCAGTGGTATGGTCCCTTTGGAAAACAAAGCAAGAGAATTCTCCAGCAATTACAGCATTTCTTTCTCACTTTTCTTTTTTACATTCTCCCTGGAGATTAGATAGTGGCTGTGGTTTTTAGAAACAAGCTTTGATGAGGTGCTGGGAAGAAAACTGAGAGGTATTTCCTTGGTGCTCTTATGTGTCTGCACTCACTGTCAATGGGGAAACTGGCAGCTTGGGTTCTGTGCTGTCTTTTAAGGATTTTGTTGTTAATAGTGAATTTCCTGGGAAGGTGAGAGCCTTCCCCAGAACAATGGGTGTATCTATTTGCTGTCATTGAGTATCTGCTTTGCCGGCTTTTGGGTGCCTCTCTGGAATGCACTGCCCAGCATATACAGGTTTCATTCAACCCATCTTGGGCCCCTTGTATATGTAGAGTGGGGGTGGGGGACTGGATAGTTCAGTTGCTGATCCTTTAGCTGTTAGAGCAGTGGATGGTGTCTGACCAAGGGGTCGACTGTCTTCTGCCAGCACGATTGTGTTCTACCATGTGAGGTTCCCAGACACTTTACTGTTTTTAACAGATTTTTTTTTCTTACTCATCCATTGTGTTTCTGACTCAGTGTGGTGGGATCCTATATGATGAAATATTGTGTGATGGGGTCTGACTTTGAAATGGAAGAATTGAAAAACAGGGAATGATGAAGGAGTGTGTGAGTTCACTGTCTTCTCTTGCTAATGCGAAGTTATAAGCTGACCGTGTTAGTGACAACGATATATTGGGGAAGAGCCCAGGGATAAAGATTTGCTCCTGCATCTTAAACTGGCCCCACCCACCACACAACAATGACTCCTTACTCCAAATCAACAGCTCCAGAGAGCACTTAACCATTCACAGAAAACTGCTGTTTCAAGTCTGATTTGTTCCCTGGACTCATGACATGATTTGGTCAATTTCCCATTTGATTTGAAATTTGGTATTTTTTGGGCAATGAACATTAACTCACTTTGACTTGGAGGGATTTTTGTTTCTTTACTATGCACTGTTGTGGAAAGTTATTGCTGGGCGGTGGCGGTGCACATCTTTAATCCCAACACTCAGGATGCAGAGACAGGTGGATCTCTGTGAGTTTGAGGCTAGCCTGGTCTAATGCGAGTTCCATGACAGGCTCCATAGCTACAGAGAAACCCTCTCTAGAAAAACCAAAGAAAGAAAAAAAAAGAAAGAAAGTTACCGTTTAACAACTACCATATGTTTGTCTGTTCCCCATTCCCCGAGCCCCAGTGAAAACAGCACAAACTCTCTATTCTTTCCACATAGTTGAATCAGATTCATTCAATTCTGAAGTCCAACAATGGCCCCTGATTGGCTAAGCTAATCACTGTATTTTATACCCCATATTCAACAATGATCCTAGAACAATGAACCTATAACTTAGTGAGTCTGTTAGCATTAATCTCAGGTATTTTTCTGGTTAAGCTGAATTGGACTTGACGGTTTTGATTGTCCCAACTGTCTTGTGACCATCAACAGACCGGAAGAGTTAGAGCAATAAGAAGCAAAGGTTTATGTTCACGTGGCTCCTTTGTCATTACTCGATCTTTCGATGACATTCAAATGATTTTGTAAGCATCTCTCTCTCTCTGGTGTTCTGTTGCAAATTAGGAAAGGATTCTATTTAGTATTACTTACCAGAGATGGTATCACTGGCCTGGGCTCAGTCTTTTGGGACCTAAGTCCTGTTAATTGGTTCATCTGATGTTTTACATGGGTCTATGTGGATCATTCTGAAAAGGTAATTATTTTAAAAAGTCAATTATAAAAGGTCATAGATGAAGAGCCATTCTGGGAAGGCAACCTCTCCCAGTGAGTTCATGTTTCTTTCTCTCTGGTTTGAGTTAAATTCTGAAGCCAATGCAGTTGGTGCTGTGGCCTCACAACAACTGTTTTATTTGTTCCCCTGTCCTCTCTGGAGCCATTGTGCAATCTGGTTTGTTATATCCTGCTCAGCTGTGAACGACTTACATTTTTTCTCTCTAAACCCTCGCCAATCGTGCTTTCAAGGACGTCATTCACAGTGCTTACTCATTCTTGAATGTGTGTGTATGTGTGTGTGTGTGTGTGCGTGTGCATGTGTGTGTGCGTGTGCATGTGTGTGTGCATGTGTGTGTTATTGCTTGGGAAGATGTCAAAATCTATGAGCCCTATTTCCTTTCAATATTCACACAAATGCATTTAAATAAAGCTTTGAATATAGTATGCGAAGCATTATTATTTCTGTAAATCTTATCTCTGGCTCACAAGTGCCAGCTACAGAACTCCTTCCACCAAATTATGATGATGGATATTATCATAATAATGCGATGTGTCAATATCAGCCACCATAGTTTATTCAAGCAACTGTATTTGAAAATAAAAGGTATTTTTTCAATTGTAAACACTTGTACACTGTCCAGAGGCCTAGTATAATTTGGACAACAACATCTTTTCTCTTTTTTGAAACCACAGTGGTCAAAGTCTTGCCTACTCTCTTCTTCCCAGCTTAGACTATGACAGCAAGAGGTAGTGGAAATCAAGATGCTAGTTTTTAATTGTATTAGAATAATGATTTTCTGTAACAATGTAAGAAGCAAATTTCATTAATAAGACAACAATGCAGACTGTTGAAAGCAGATTTGACAGTTAATTGTGTGGCACGGTTTTCCTAGCCTGCTGCATTTCTAGCTATCTGTGAGAAGGAAATAATCATTGGAGAAGGTTTTCTTTTCTACTTCAGTATTAAGGGTGCACAGTTAACTAAATAAAGGAGGCATGATGTTGGTGTTCAAATGAATTACGTGGGTTACTTAGGTTTCTTGTATATAAGGTTGTTTTGTGACAAGTTAAGAGAAGGGTCCATCTTACCTTCTATGTCTCATATCCAGCTTACATACATGTTTGCCACACAATTTGGTGTTAGACTCTACCATATACAGCATACTTTAAATACCACTGTTAGATAATTGTCATGTATCTACCAGTGAATTTTGAAGCAGCTGAATTTTCTTTGAATTTTTGAGGTAAATAAGAGAATATTGAACAATATAAAATCTTATAAAAAACTTCTCATGCTTATGAAATAAATTATTTTTAAAGTGTTGTTCTCTGCCCTAAGCTAGTTATTAGGAGAGTATGTTGAAAATACCTGCGTTGTTTGCAAATGATATCCTTATTCCCCCATGCTAATTTATTTATGAGTATGTAAATTTTATGCAAAATTAGGAGACTCCCTGGGGTTATAGCATTCTACTGTCAGCAAGATATTTAAAAAAACAGATGTTTTAATAACGTCTTTAGGATTTGAGGAGGGAAATTATGAAGTGCTATGTGAAGTCAATTTCTTGTAATTTAAATTTTTTTCAAAAGCTTATTGATGTCAATCTTCCTTAGGGTTGATATACAATCATTATCTACTACATCTTAAAGAATTTTTCAGAATTTATTAAATACCCATATTTATTTCCTTTTACATCATCAATTTTAATTGACTATTTTGGGTATGTCATATCAAAACTTTGCACTAATTTTAACTTTAGGAGAATCATTTATTTATTAAAATATTCTCAAATAATAGCACCACTTCTAAAGTTAATTTAGTATTACAGATTAATGCCAATTCCCAGAGGTTAAGTGGATCTTAAATAAACCCAGGTGTGGAATAGGACCATTTCCTCAACACAGAGCATGGAAGCTCACTGACATGTTTTTTCTTTCTTAGACTTCACTTAGTTATGCACTTCTGATTTTCTCTTCCTGCCATGAAAAGATGGGAATTGACAGCTTCACAAATATAAGCTGTGCTGAGTTCACAAGACTGGGGCCGCTTCACACCTTAGTGCTACTGTGCAACTGTCTGTACCCCATACCTTCAGAAAAGCTCCCAAAGGCACAGAACTGTTTATTCTCTAAGGAGAATCAGGACAAGAGAACTAAAGCTGGCTTTATGAATTTATCAATATTAAATATGTGTGTGTGTGTGTGTGTGTGTGTGTGTGTGCATGTTTCGGAGTGCTCACACAGTGGTGGAGACCCAAGGTTGATGTCAGGAATCATCCTCTATTGCTCTTCCACATTTTCATTGTACCAGGGCCTCTTGCTCAAACTCGGAGCTCACGGATCTGGCTGGACTTGCTAGCCATCTTATTCTGGGGATCCTCTGTTTCTCTTTTCTGAGACTGGAATTACAGATAGGCCAGGACTGCCCACTTGGTATTTATATATGTTCTAGAGATCCAAACTTTAGTCCTTGTATTTATATGGCAAGAACTCTAGCCACTTCGCAATTTTATCAGTCTTTTTTACTTTCTTTTGAGACTCTCTCATATCTCACGCTGTGTACCTGAGGATGACCTGGAATTCGCGATTCTTCTGCCTTCATCCCCTGAGTGCTGGGACTACAAGCACGCACCACCGAGCCTGGATTATATGCTGCTGAGAATTATGCTTGCTAAACAAGCAGTCTACTGACCGAGCTACACCTGTAGCTCCCAGGTTTATTATTTTCATGTGTCTCTATAAGCACCTATTAAACTATGAATACTTTTGTAAGAAACTTAAGCCTAGTAGGTCAGTGAAAAGGACCAGTTTTCCAATGATGTATTCCTGCTTAAAAGAATAATAATAACAACAAACTTGCTTTTGGCTTTCAGTACCAACTTGTGTACTGTTTTGCATATATTTGCATATGATATTCTTGAATCACTAATTCCAAATATGCAAAATAAAATTAAATTAATTAAATAGGGTAAATGGCTACAGTTGAATTCCAACTCCATGGGAAGGGCATGGCACATTCTCAATATATAACAGATTTAAAAACCAACCATCCTAATTGCATAGCAGATGAAGAGTCAGTAACCTTGAAGCTGAAGATGGCTATGTCTCAGCTTTTCTTGGCAGAGGATTTGCTGAAGACTTCTTGGGTAAATCTGCCTTTGCAGCTTTGTAGTTCCACTCTTGGAGGTCATGGCATTATCACCATTATGATACGTTTAACATTTGCAACTAGAGACACACAATCTTATTTGGTCATTGTATCCACCTGGCAAAGAATGCTAAGATTATTTTTCTTAACGGAAGGAAGAAGATGTAAGTTTTCAAGATTTTATTCATTGCAAGGAGCAAAGTGGGCTTGAAATACGAGTTTGTTCTGATTGTGGTTGTCTGTCGTGGATTCTATTACAGTCCTGGGATCTCCTCCTTTCTACTCTTTAATTGGCATTGAGGATTGGCTCTGTGCATCCTTTGTCCCTTTCCTGAAGCTCTCTGTGTCTCCATGAAAGGGCATGTCATGTGACACCCCCTTATGCACCATCGTTTTCTCCTTCTTTTTGGGTCTTGTTGCTGTTATCTCCATTCCATCCTTTCAATGTGTCTTGAACGGATCTCATAGCCTTATTTCTACCACAGTGTTATAATTTAATGTTGTACAAACAGTTTCATTTCAACAAATCTAATAACAAATGACTGGTTGCTGGTGTATGGGGCTATTTTATTCGCGTTCTCCTACAACTTGTAAATTTATTGAGAATCTCTTCAAGGACAAGTGTTTTTTTCCAGAATTTAAGTACAACACCACAGAACCAAACCAAGCAAAAATATTACCTTCATGAAACTTCAATTTTGGCAGTGGGGCAAGTAGAGATAGGCTAGAAATAAGTTGTAAATTACCCTGAGTGATTAAATATGCTGTGGAAGAAAGAGAAGAAAGAGCTAGGAGATTTTGGTTATAAAGAATTGGTTCAATTTAAAGAAAGTGATCAAGGAAGTTTTAATAGACAACCAAATGTAAACAATGACCTGGTGTGGTAGGGAAGCAAATTCAATGGGCACCTGGAGGAGTAGTCTTCCAGGGAGAGGGGAGATTTTGCCTCCAAAAAATCTTTGGAGGCAAAAGTAAAACAATCAAAGAATAAGGGTTGCGTTTTAACTTTTGTGAGGCCTTGAAGTTTTTCTCTGAGTGACATAAAGTCACTGGAGGGATTGAATAAAAGAATGTCATAGATCATTTGATCAAAAGATATATACATCTATGTATGTATATATAGTATAATAGCCTAGGGCCTTGCATATATACACTAGGCAAGCTTTCTCCACTTGTTCTCATTCTCTCTGTTATCATCTCTGACTCTGTCTTTGCATCACTCTTGTCTTAGAAATGGAGTCTTATGTCATCTAGGATAGACTCAAACTCACTATGTAGCCATGAACTACCAATCCTCCTGTCTCCATTTCCCAGTTGATGGGATTAATGACATGTACTACCATGGCTGTTCCTTTTCTCTAAGACAGGATTTTACTAAGTTTCCTAGGTTAGTCAAGAAGTTGCTTAGTGGCTCCGACAGGACATGAACTTGTAACCCTGCTGTTTCAGCCTCCTGGAGAGCTAGCATCCCATGTCTGTACTACCAGTCCCAGTCTCTAATAATTATATTATATATATATATATATATATATATATATATTCCAGTATTTATTCAAGCAATGTATTTCTTCTATGGATTAATCATTGTGTGTCTTTTTGGGTGGCATGTGAGACACAGTTTTAGTTTCCAACTAAAGTATCTCCTAATATAATATAAGCTTACTTCTTCTAAATGTTTTAACAAGATGACCCTATAGAATTGTTTAAAAGGTAAACAATGTACCAAGGACTGTCATGCAAATTGCAGGGTCCAGCTTAAAATGAATATGCAAAACCCTTTCTTAAAAATATTTGAAATCTCAAAATGTTTTCATCAGAGTTTTAAGCCAATTATAAGGACATTTTAAACTCTCTTCCCCAGATTTGGCTTCCAGCACCTACTTTAGATAGCTCAAAACTGCCTGTAACCCAATTACAGGGGATTTAATACCTTCTTCTGGCCTTCACAGGTAGTTGTACATATATAACATGTGCACACACACACATGCACACACACACACACACACACACACAGGTAAAAGTAAAAAATAAACCTTTAAAAATAAACCCTGGTTTATTTTTGATGCACAGGTCATGCACTGGTGCAGGACAATTCTGTATCCTGTCAATCATGTTTTAAA
>JAQHUG010000054.1:2022520-2055037 GCA_028555095.1 Dicrostonyx torquatus | reverse complement strand
AGAAAGGATGCCATGAGGCGCTAGCCCAAGATGGATGCAGGTTAGAATATTCTGATAAGTCACCACCTTGTGGTGACACACAGATTTCTAAATATGGGTTAGACTAACATGTCTAAGAGGTTAAAACTAATGGGCCAGACCGTATTTGAATGAATACAGTTTGTGTGTAATCATTTCGGGTATAAGCTAGTCATGTGACCGTGCGACCGTGCGACCAGGAAGCCTGGCAGGACAGATCAAAAGGGCCCGCATTCCTCTCAGATGCTGGGAACACAACCCACACCTCTTACAACAAAGATCAGAAAAAAGATCTATTTAATTCTATCAGAGTGTTCACAAAAGTATGCGTCTTTCATTTCCACAGTTATCAGGCCCTGTCCTCTTCAACCACTGATTTTCACTTCTTAGGAAGCATTGTAGAATAAAAACCTCGCTTTTGTCAGCTTCTTCCAAAAACCTGATGGGCTCAAGAAGATCTTTTTTCTACCTGACCACACCACCAATCTTCTCTTACTCATCCATCCAACTAAAATTTTCTGCTAATTTATTAATTTCTTGTGTTAGCTTGCGAGGCCAACTAAGTGAGGTACAATAATAAATTCAGTTGCCTAAAACAGCATTTCATTTTCTCAATCATAGACGCCACACTAGGAGTCTAAAATCAAGGTGTCAGGCTGGTCATCCATGCTCTGAGATTTTTTTGGTACAGTCTACCTTAGAGCACCTGACGAAGGCTTTCAACCTTTTTCTTTCTTAAGTTTGCAGCTACGTCATTCCATGCTGGAATGTGGAGTGGCTTGGTCTTGTACAGGTCTTGTAACAGCTGCTGCCAGTTCATAAGTGAAGTGGTCTGGCCATGTCCAGGAGTCAGCTTCACCCTGGTCCTCCCTGACCTCCAGTTCTTACAATCTCCCTGCCTGCTTTTCTGAGCTGTTCCCTGGACCCTGGAAGGAAAGGATATGATACAGATGTAATATTTATTGTTGAGAACTCCTCTGACATTTATTCTTTACACTTTTGCCAGTTGTGAGTTACTACATTTGCCACTATTCACTGCTCAAGAAATTTAAGGTTAAGGTTTGAGAGATTGTCTATTCTATGTGTATAGAGATACATATTTAGAGGATAATTTAATATTATTTCCATTTAACAAAATAATAGTAGTGGTTCATATGACATATGAAATCCCCAACCATTGGTTCTTGGTCATATGTACACAGGCAGGCATATTTTTCCTCCTATGAAGTAGGTTTTCATTTAGACCATTGTTGGTTACCCAATACCATGCATGCCACTACTGTGTGCTTGGGCATATCTTGCCATGCTGGTCATTATTGTAGATTGCAGGGTTCATAGTAGATAATTTTCAGGTATTATGAAACCTAGCCATCAGGGAGCAAGCTTTCTTGTCAGTACTAACTTGAGTCCTCTATGTCCTATGATGGGAGTGTGTGCTGTCAAGTTCTTAGATATTATGCAATATCAATGCTGACTAGTGGTTGCTTCTCGAAGCAAGTGACCTATGTATTTTACATGGTGTAGCAAGAACAGTAAATCTAGATTTCCAACCACAATGAAATTTTGTTGTTATATATTTCATTCATCTATTTATTCTATTTATTCTGTATGTTCTCTAATGTAAATTTATCACCCATTAATTTGTGTGTAATGATATGTCAGACATGGTTTAAATACATAACTGGAACCCTGTGGTCCACAAACTAAGCAACAGTCCTGTGTGCAAAAGCAGAGAACAAGGCAGCTGTTGATGACAAGGCCAATGTTGAATCCCTAAACTCATGTCATACATTTTGAAAAATCCTTGAAAACAGAGGAGAGCTGAGACATGGTTGTAAATCCTTGGTTCTGAAGGACAAAATGCTGTGGGAAAAAACATAGAAAGATTTTTGGGATGCTGAGAAGGCAAAATGCCTGAGAAATAGTGGGGAGTCAAATAAGGGTATTTGTAACAGAGCTGGCGAATCATGTTAGAGCAGTGTTTCTCACATAATAATAGCAGGAATTTACTTAACATGGGTCCAGTCTAGAGAAGGAGGGCCTTGTGGGGAGGAAGAGAGATTTGCCAAGTGGAGTTCCAGGACCTTCTAGATGTATCTTGAGACAGAATAAAGCATTACAACAGAATTGTTAGGACAAACTAAGTTAGCTACTTAGTTTGTTGTAACCTCTTTCTTTTTATCATTTTCTCATACCAAACGGTTGCACTACCTCATGTTTTGTCACTGTTTGTCATATTTCATCCTTATGTAAAATTAGGATTCTCTATCACTTGCTTTAAATGCTATGGAAAAAGACAGGAAAGGATTTAAAAATCTCTCATTATATCAATTTCAATAAAATATTATAACAAAAATATTCATCGAGTGAGCAAGGAATATTTTATTTCACCTGTCTGAATATTTTAATAGTGTATTTTTCAATGTAATTTAAAAAATATCTAAAGTATAAGCTCCCAATAAACTTAAGAAATAAGTGCAAAAATTAGAAAATTCCTAATGAATCCTCTTATCTTAACCAGTTCAGTTTAGCCTAACAAAATATTACAGACTGAATAACATAAATAACAGAATTTTATTTCTCATGTTTCTGGAGGTTACAAGTCAGTGATTAGGACTCTAATATAGTCAACTTCTATGGATTCTCTGTCAGGTTTTAGACTGCTGTTTCTGACAGGGCAAAAGAAATATCTGAGTCCCTTTTATTGAAATATTAAGTTCATTCATTAGGACCCTATTGTTATTATCTAATCACTCACCAGAAGCTAAGTTTCCTATTACTACACGGTAGGGCTTATATTTTAGCCTTTACATGAAGGACGAGTCACTGACCTTCAATTCAGCATAGCTGAAAATTTGTTACTAATATTACATTAAGGTATTTTGTTGCTGTTATTGTTGTTGTCAGTTGGAGCAAAACTAAACTACATATTTTCAGAGCTTACATATTATTCAGATTCATTGTCTACCTGTACATTGATTCAGTTGGCATTCATAGAGCTTCTCTTGAGGCAACTCAAGGTACTGATGGCTTAGTATGACACATGAAATTATTTTGAAGTTTATGTTTTAAATCACAGAGAAAATCTCTGCCAATACTATTCAGTGGTTCAAACTTAATTAAGTACTATTAGACTTTTAAATAGGCTTTAAAAAATCATGTTTTCTTGTTATGGAAGGGTGAGATGGGCTTTTTCATACAGCCTATACCGATTTTAATCTTAATAAGAAGCTGAGGTTGGCCTCAAACTTCTGGTCCTTTCACCTCTGCCTCCCAAGGACTATGATTACAGATATATACCACCAAGTCTGGTTGTGGCAGTTCTTTAATGTAACCCAAAGAGGAAGCTAGTCATATCTTGAATCAAATAAATTCAGAGAAAACTAAACATAATCAAAACAGATTATGTATCAAATTTCTTCTGTTTACCGATAGCCATAATTTGAATAATTTATTTGTTCTATTGAATGTAAATGAAGAGTAGATGAGAGATGTCTTCAGTGACTGGTGCAAATCTTCAAAGCACACAATACTTACTAATCTATGCAGTCTGGTGCCCTAGGAATTCTATAGTTGGCTTTATTTTAGTATGTTTCCCACCTGACTCAAAATACTGCTGGCCTTCTGACAGGTATTTTCTTCCGTTACACAATAGAGGACACAATGTCTGGGAGTATCTAGGGAATAATTATGATTTATTCTGGATATGAAAATAGTAGTGATATATTTTGACATAATTTTACTGAAAAGAATATATTTGGATTGATTTTTAGAATTTTAGGCATTATTTTTTGTTGAAAAAAGAATACAAAATTTTGAATATGTGACTCATGTTGTATTTTGTTTTGTTCTTAATTGAGTACCTACCTTTCCACCAAACTAGAAAAAAATAAAATAGGGGAGGGGGGACCCGGGGGGGGAAAAAGAAAAGAAAAGAGCTTTTACCTTAAAGAAACTTCTTGTCTTGTGGACAAAAAGACAGTAAAACATAATTAAAATGTTAAAGTTTGAAATTGTTTTTATTTATTTTATGTATCTTGGCATTTTGCCTGCGTGTATATCTGTGCACTATGTGCATGCCTGGGACCTGGGGAGGCCAGAAGAGGGCCTCAAGTCCTCTTGGACTGGAGTTGCAGACAGATGTAAGTTGCCTTCTGGGTGCTGGGAATTAAACCTGGGTTCTCTAGAGAGTAGTTAGTGCTCTTGACCAGTGAACTGTCCCTCCAGTTCCAAGATATTATTAGTCACTCCCAGAAGATTAGTTCTATGGAAAGCCTAAACAATGTAACAAAATCCAGACCAGGAAGTAGGTTATATTAGCTGGAAACTTCATTCCCATATAATAGGATTCCATAATTGTTTATAACACAGCTTATTAATTGATTCGTGTCAATTTGAGATGAAGAGCTTTTACTGAGACTGGAAACTGCAGAGAAAGGAAGACAGTCATTCATCTGGTCAACTCAAGTGAAGAGATACAAGGGTTGAAAAGACTCAGGACCAGGAATCTTCACAATTGTCCCTGGTTCAAGTGTTGTGCTTGAATGTCCACTAGCTTGGCTGGTTGGAACAGTCACAGTGGAAGTTTCTTGGATCATCTGTTTTCAAACTTGGCTGCATGATGAAATAACTTCTATAATAAACACAAACAGACACACACAGAGAGAAATAAATTCAATACAAATCTCTGCTTTTAGGACTCTGTACTGGAGAATTAAAACTATTCCTGGGATGTTGAAGGAAAGATCTTTGTGTTGGCTCTTGTAGCAGATATAGATGTTACTTGTCCATAAAGTAAAGGGTACCTTAAGATGGAGAAAGGAATAATGATCCAAGCAAATAGCATTCTCTTGTGAATAGCCACAGTTCCCACAGGCTTCATTCTCAGCAGCAATGCAGTGGGAAACTGCACTCAGAGGCCCGAGCTTGGGGAGGCCACACTGCATGACATTAGCTTAAGAGGAATGTTATCTAGTGTTTCTATCACAGGGCAAGACTATGTTCTTGATTTGGGTTTTATTTTTAGTAGCCTTGGGGAGATGACTATCACACTGTTTACATTTGCCTCTTTATGCAATGAAATTACACATTTTTAAAAGATAAGGTGATGTGGTATTCCCCTCTGTATGCTGTGAATAATATTGGTTAATAAAGAAGCTGCTTTGGGCCTATTGCAATGCAGAATAAGGCAAGGCAGAAATTTCAAGCAGATAGAGAAGGTCAGAGCAGGCAGAGAAATAGAGACATCATGTAGCTGCCTCAGGAGATGAACACCAGAGCATGCTGGAATTTTGCTGGTAGGCCACAACCTCGTGGTGATGCACAGATTAATAGAGATGGGTTAATTTAAGATATAAAAGCTAGCTAGCTACAGATACGAACAAGCTAATAGGCCAAACCACAATGCAATTAATATAGATTCAGTGTAATTATTTCAGGTCTGGGCATCCAGGAAACAAACAAGCAGCCACCGACTACAAATTAGTGCCCAACATGGAGCACAAACCCATGCCTGGTGTAGGAGGTCCTTCTGTATTTGTGTTGCTTTCATTGGTTAATAAAGAAATTGCTTTGGGCCTGGAGATGGGGCAAAACTTAGGTAGGGGGACAGACAGAACAGAATTCTGGGAGGAAGAAAACAGAGAGAGAGAGAGAGCCACCATGGAACTGCCAGGTCAGACATGCTGAATCTTTCCCAGTAAGCCACGACCTTGTGGTGGCATGCAGATTATTAGAAATGGGTTGAATCAAGATGTGAGAGTTAGCCAATAAGAGGATAGAACTAATGGGCCAGGCAGTGTTTAAATAAATATAGTTTCTGTGTGATTATTTCAGGTGTAAGCTAGCCGGGACAAAAAGCAGGCCCTTTCTCCTTCAACACACACCCCTGAAATTAGGAGTCTCATGCTCTACCTACTGATCTTGTTCCATATTTAACTGGTCTACTCCATGGCATGTTTAGAACGTTTTGAAATACTTGGATAAGTGTATTTCAGGATATTGCACTACTGTCTTAATTTGCTGTGTGTTTCTGTGATAAAACACCATGACCAATAGCAGCTAGGGGAGAAAAAGGTTTATTTAGTTTACAGGTTAGAGTTCATTGATGAAAGCCAAGGCAGGAATCTAGAGGAGGGAACCAAAGCAGAGGCTATGCTGACTTTTCATAGCTTGTTTAGCTTTATTTTTTATATAACCCAGGACTACCCTCCCAGAGGTGGCAGTGCCCACAGTAAGATGAACACTTCCACATCAATCAGCAATCAATAAAATGCCCTGCAGATATGTTCATGGGTCAATCTTATGTAGTCAATTTCCCAATCAAAGATCCCTCTTTTCAAGGGACTTTAGTTTGTATGAAGTTGGCAAAGTCTAATCTTCACAACCACTATTCCAGATGTCTAATCTGTAAACATTTGGTTCATTGGAGAACCAGAATAATTCCCTGGTTCTGAAAATAGATGATATCAAGAAATATTCTTCTGGGGGTTGAGGAGACAGTTCAGAAATTATGTGTACAGGACCTGAGTTCATTTCTCAGCACTCAGATCTAGCAAGTTCCAATCACCTGTAACTCTGGCAGTAGGGACTCTAATGCCATCTTCTTCATTCCTGAAGTAGCTGCACTCACATACACATAGTTAAATATAAAAATAAGCCCCCTCACATATACACCCACATGTACATGCGCACGCACACACACATTCTACAGACATCTGGTGTTAAGAGCTAGAAACTTAGAAGTAACTGATCCTGAATCCTTTATGAAGTGTTTATTCACTAAGAAAGAAAATACATTTTATCTCAATAGGGAGAGTTACTCTATGAACTGTCTGTACAACTATACCCTAGAAAGAATAAACAAAATAATTCTTTTCATGTATTTTATATATTGTTTATCCTCACTTTTATGTCAAGTAGAATATATGAGGTTGAAGGTATTTAAAACATTTGTGAAAAATAACAATTTCTGAAGCATCAACACATTAGTAATGGGATAATTTGAATGCAATATTCACTAAAAATTTGATGGACTTTGTTTTATGATACATGATACTTGTCTTTAAAATATCTGTTTTATCTAATACCAGGTACATTTTACTTTCTGGTGAAAATTCCACTCTCTTCTCTACAATAAAAGTTCTAGATCCAGACAAGGCCAAGTCTTTTGAGCACACATAAGGCAATAGCTTGCAATGCTGTTTGTTTGTCCAAGGAGTTCTTGGCTCTGTAGCACTGACAGTAACAGAAATGTGTTTGGATGTCCCAAACCCAGTGAGATATGACTAGGAAGACAATGAAAGGAACAGATGGATATCTTTACAGAGCAATGATTTCAGATCCACACTTGGGGTCATGCCCATTTTTCTAGCGGAGATGTGACAAAGGGGACAGACAAGGGCTAGTGAGAAATGCATAAATCTCACTGTTAAAAAAAATCTCTTTTTAGATTATTGAAGATTCTAAAGATTAAAATGAATATGATTTTAGTTGTTTAGGCATAGACTACAGAAACTTGGAGGCTTTGTTTTATGGTATCACATTTAATGACAAATAAACTGGTTATCAGGGGTGTATTTAGCACAAAAAGCACATATTTTTCATTGTTATTTGTTCTCTTGGAATGTAAGAATGATTGAGATAGCAAGATGAAAATCTACATTAAGACTGTTTGGAGGGACTTTGTAAGGAGACTCCTGCAATGTATCATCCATTAGCTCCCTTCTTTTGTTCTTGAAATGTTCAAAATCATCCATAACTTCCTGTTTATACAGTACACTGATGTCACACAGGAGTAATGAGATAACTTAGACTACTGATCACTGGAGTTTAAAAATTTTGAAATTCTAAAAGCACTGGTGTATATTCTAGGAAATACTTTAAATTGTGTTGAAAACCAAGTGGCTCTGAGTCCTATCACTTGTGGTCTTTCAAACATTAAAAAAAAAATCCAATCAACTAGAAGATAAGTGAGATATGAGGACTTGGAGAAGGGTTAACAGTGTTAGGGCTAATGACTAACATCCAAGCAAACAGTTGTATGTTAGATGAAAGGTGTGTTGTGTAATGCAGTGTTAGGTGTAGCTGTGGTAGCTCAGGGTGGTGGATATCCACAGGGCGGTCTTGTTTGTTGTGACAAACATGCAGAGCCTAAGCAGTCTTAGAGTAACACTCAGTGGTGCTGTGTAACCGTCATTACCATCATTTACAACTGCTTACCTTAAACTTATCTCCGGCTGCTTCCCTCCCACAACCGTGATAATGCTGTTCTACGCTTCGCCTGTATCAATTTGATTCTCCAGCCACCTGGTATGAGTTGAGTCATATAGTGACTGTCCTCTTTTTGCATGATGCATTTTGCTAGCATATTGCTCATGAAGATCATCCATGTTATAGGCAGAATTCCACCCATGTTTTTAGGCTACATGTGCACACCATGTTTTGTGTATCCATGTATCTGCTGATGGTCACGTGGCTTGTTTCCAGTTTGGGCTACTATGTGTAATGCTACTGTGAACCTTAGTGTACACGTATCTGTTTCAGCCTGTGCTTCCTATTCATTTTGGAATGGAGCTAGCAGTAGCATTGCTGGCTCATGTGACAATACTAAATTCAAGTTTTGAGGACTTGCCGTTATTTTTTATAACAGACATTTTAATGGCATTCTTATTTGTATTTCCCTGTGGGAACAAGAAAATATTATCATGTGCTTATTTGCCACTTTTGCATTGTCTTTGGGGAAGTTTCTATTACCATTATTTATTTACTTTCTTATTTTTGATTTTTGTTACTGATTGAAATTTGCTTATATTTTGGAAATTAATGCTTTACAAACTCTCTTATTTGGAAACGTTAACTTTTATGCTCTTGTCACCATCCTTTAAAGAACTAAAGTCTTGTTCTGCTTTGACTGTCTATGGTTTTGTACTGGACCTAGGAAGCTTAACTAATGTAGTAATACTTGAAAATGTTGTTGGTAGATACATGCATGTGTGAATGCAATTTGTTGATGGTCAAATGCAATGAAAGGATTTTTAAAAGCATGTTTTCATTCTAGAAATAATTTGATTGAAATAGCTGTGTATTTAGGATAATTTTGCAAATTTATGGTGCAACAACTGATGTCCAAGATATGCTTGATATCAAGCTTCCCAGATTTTAAACGCACAAAGAATCCTTTCTGCCCTTTCTTGAGATTTCTGAGGTCAGACCTTAATAGCTTTCACTGTTCTGGAAGTTCCTATGAAGGCAAGGATGACCTCCAACTTCTCGTCCCTCATTTCCTGGATGCTAAAATCACAGGTACACACCGCTGCACACCACTGTATCATGTAATTGCATTTCCTTACCTCTGGATCTGGAGGATTACATGGCCTTTATAAAGTGGAATTAAAGTCTCTCTGCACTATTGTAGAGAGTACAGCAAGAATAGACTTCAGGGTACTAACTCTGGCTGCCTGGCATTCCTACAAGATGTGGGAGAGGCTGGTGGGTTTGATGATGGTAGGGTGAATGGACTCCAGAAGACCCAGTATGAAGGACTGGCCATAACTGACCTTAACACCATGTTGGTTGGATAATTTTGTTCTCTTAAAAACTGTAGGGTAAGATAGCCAGACTTCCCATTTTCAGAACCAGGGAGAACTGGTGAGACCATGCCGGTGTCCTGCCCTCGGCCATGAACTAATGCAGTACCATAGATCCTGAGGATGCCTGTGATCCACTGTTTGTTGATTTGGCCACAGTGGACCTGAAATTATTAAGACCACATGAAGAACAAAGTCTAGACCACTGCAAGCAGTGGGGAGAGGAGTAGCTTGAATTCTGACCCTCCTTTCTGAACTGTTTCCATTTGCTAAAATCCTAAAAGGTTCTGTCTGGAGACCAGGAGGCCAGGTCCTCTCTGGTGGGACACTGTGCTCAGCCACCATTTCAATTTCATCCCTGAAGAGTTGGGGGGAAAGTCAAAATGAGGTGGGGAATGCTGGAAGTGCAGAAGATAAACAGGAGCAATGGCTAGCTTAACACATCAGCCTGTGTCTGGGCAGAAGCTGGGTATGCAGTATGAGTGTGAATGAAGTGTGAAGTGAGAGGGTGTGAATTGCCCTTTCCTTGGGATCTCGGTGAACCCTGGGTGGGAAACTGGAAATGCAGTCTTATTCCTCATCCTTTGCAAATCTCAAGCCCAAGGAAACTAGTGGTGTTTTGTGTGCTTAAGATTGAAATTTTACTCTCTGCAATTGACCAATTGAGGATGTCTCTGTTAAGTACCATCTACTGCAAGAAGAGACTTACTTGTCTGATGGGGGCTGGGGGTAGCAGAGCTGCAAGTCATTAAAAGCCTTTTTACTACGATGTCCATTTAGCAGAATTCTAGCACTGGCAGAGGGAAAGTCAGTCTTACTTTATGATAGGTCTCCTGATAGGTTGACATGCTTCAGGGAAGATTACACTCCCAAGACTTACAGGGCACACGAACGAGTTCAGGGGCAAGACAAAAGAAGAGAACTCAGAGTTGGGTGAGGAGAAAGGAGGCTGCAGAGAATTCACATGAGTGGATTTGGAGGGAGAGGCATATGATCGAAATAAATCATAAGATATTGTTAAAGAATTAATAAAATATTATTTAGAAAATTGAAATTTTTAAAGAAAAATAATTCCAAGAAAAATTTCCTCAGGTCTCGGTCCTTTCAAACACAAAAACCAGCACTGAGAACTGGGCTATATAACTTCCTTTGAACCCCAGGTTCCAACATATGGTTTGTAACCTGTAATTGAAATCCATTAGGAGTATGTTTCCAGGTACTTGGCCAATGAAGAGTACACAGCTCTAGTTCTATAGTGATAGCTATCTATGGCATATCAGAAACAAAACATCATCAAAGGCTGCAGGGAAACTATAAAATGCACATGTGTTTTCTTCATGTTTCTCTTTACATATGCATTGATTGATTTTCATAATGTACTTGAGGCTGGTGTGAGAAAGTGAAACTCAAACAGAAAAGAGAGGAGAGCACATATACAGACAAGGGAATAATTGGACCTTGTTAGAACTGAAGGGGAGAGGCTGTGTCAGAATGAATGAAAGTTAGATAAATGATAGTCCAAATACTCACAGAGGCAAACAGTTGGTACATGATTTGGTTTTGATACGACTGAAATGAGCGCCGTTCTTCTCTATGGAGCAGCATGCTGGAGCTTTTAGCACATCGCTGCTTGGTGCCCAGTGGGCAGCAAGCGCCCACTTGCCAGTGCCACTTTTTAGTGCATGTTCATCTGCAGGATGTGAAACGGGCTGCCATCCTTTTGATGTTTATGAATACAAGTGGTTATGATATGACCCAGTGGATTTCGCTTCAGGGAAAAGACACAAAGGGAGATTAAGAAAGGGAAGTGGAGTAAGAATAATGGAAAAAGGGGAGGAAGGTGTCCAGGGTCAAGAGAGAGGAGAGTGGAGATGCCCAGAATCAGAGAGGAGGATGGTGGGGATGCACAGGATCAGCAGGGAGGAGGGTGGGAATGCACAGGATCAGGGGAAGGAGGATGTTGGAGATGCACAGGTTGGGCAAGGAGGGTGGAGATGTCCAGGATCAGCGGGGAGGAGGGTGGAGATGCCCAGGATCAGGGGGGAGGAGGGTGGAGATGCCCAGGATCAGGGGGGAGGAGGGTGGAGATGCACAGAATCAGGGGTAGGAGGATGGGGGTGCACAGGATCAGGAGAGAAGAGGGTGGGGGTGCACAGGATGGGGGGAAAAGGTTGGGGATGCACAGGATCAGGGGGAGAAGGGTGGGGATGCCCAGGTCAGGAGGACAAAAGTTTTCAACTGTCTCCCAAATTAAATAGTTTCCAAGGTGACCACATGTTGTGAAAATGAGCAGCAAGCACTTTGTGTAGAGAAGAATTTTGTATCCAGCAGTTCTTTCCCAGATTTATGTTTTTTGACTAAGAAACAGTGATGGAGTGTGACCCCCGACTCTCCTCAGTGACGGAGTGTGACCCCCGACTCCCCTCAGTGATGGACTGTGACCCCCCACCCCGACTCTCCTCAGTGATGGACTGTGTCTGCCCACCCTGACTCCCCTCAGTGATGGACTGTGACCCCCAACTCCCCTCAGTGATGGACTGTGACCCCCGACTCCCTTCAGTGATGGAGTGTGACCCCCTTCCCCGACAAAAAGAAAAGAAACAACTTCTCAAAAAAAATCTATAAGTATTTTCTATTTAGAAGTTGTTATTGAACAAAGAATGATTTTCCTGTAATTCAGACTCTTCTAGAGCATGCCTGGAACAATTGGCAATAGGAGCTGGTATGTATGTGTGTATCCTCCAAATTACTCATTTGCCAGGACAAAATTCTAAATTCCATAATAAATCTCACAGATGTGTTTATATTGCCTTTGCTTTCATCTTGTAAATGTATCACAGTATTGTTTGAGACAAAGTTTCTCGAATATATGTTTATGAAACAATAATTCTACTACTTTCTGTTTAACTTTTTTTTAGATGATGTTGTACTCCAGGCCTGTTCAGTTCTAGCCACTTCTTGACTACTTCTTTGAGAATTCTATTTTGGAGAATACAAAATGCTGTAAGGCAGTCATGTTTCTTTTCTCAATTCTAGAACCATACCTGTTTTGAATCAAGAAGTTTATTTTCTTGTTCATTTTGCTAGGTGTTCTTAAATAGGAAAACAGTACTGATGGTGGATAACTGTGCTCCACTTGAAAAAGAATTGGGAGGACGTTATCAGTAGGTTGTTTCAGTGAAGTACGTTCGAGATCAGACAAACCTTGATAAAAATGTGAGGACAAGCAGGAGAGACTAGCAGCTACCGCTTCCTTCAGGGGTTCTATCCATCTCCTGCCCTGATCTCACTGCCCAGGCTGCACTGACATGAAAACAAGGAGGGACAACTGTGCACACAGCCTTCTGCATTTCACAGGGAAAGCCCTGTAGACAAACCAAAACTGTCCTTATTTGTAGTCTCTTGATTGTTTTTGTACTGGATTTTGCCCCATTTTCTTTAGAGTTATTATTAGAGACATAATATCTTCTTAATAATTTTGGCCTTATAAGGTTTTCTGAGTTTGGCTTTTCTGATATTTGAAAAACACACTCTCCTAACTAAAAGTAAGAGATTTGTGGATTGTTTACAATGAGCTGAATTTCAGATGGTTTAAAACAAGATAATTAACAGTGTCTTACTGCTGTAGACTTCTTTCTCACCAAGGGTCTATCAAGGCCTTCTTTCCCTTTTATTTGCTAAAATAAAGTCGTCTGGGGAGAGTTGACACGCTAATGAGCAGTAATGTATGCTAAACACATAGAGGGCAAGGATCATACACAATTTCTTCAAAGCTCAAAGAAACTCGGCAATAAAGGTTGTTGATAGGAACTACAACGAATATTTAAATATTAAGTTTATTAAACTTTGATTGAAACAATCAGAATAGAGTATAGAATCCTCATTTCAGTGGGAAGATAAAGTAGGCTACTGACTGAGATGATGCTGTCTCTGGACTTTGCTGGATGATTACTGCAGGAGATCTTATTAGTTCCTATGTTCTTAAGAAACGCACAGGAGCAAAATTTCCATATCTAATAGTCATAGAGGAGGTACATAATGCTCTACCTAAATGGAGATTGCTGAATATAACCATTAGACCCAGGCACTGAAGTATCAGTGAGTACAACAGCGTCCCTGGGAGGTTATGGGCATTTTTATCGTAATAGGAGCATCGGAGATCAGACAGACACATAATTCAGGACTCTGAGTAGGGGCAAATTATCTCTATGTCCGGTGTTCACAGTTGACATGCCTAGCGCTAAATCACAGATTATGTAGATGCTTAATGACTCTCCCATGATATTAAGATACTGTGTTTGTCTTAAAGTAGATTTAATAGTGCATCGTGCCTCTCTTTAGGCTCCCTTAGCTTCCTCACTTTTCTTTGTTTCTCTTCTTTCTCTAAGACTCTGCCTCTTTCTCTTTATCCTCATCTTTTTCCTCTTTGCAGTCAACGCTCACTTGATTTGGTTCACAAATCACGCCCTTGAGAAATTGTATGGAGATGCTGTTTGTGTTCATGCTTTCTGCGTCAGCTCAGCCGCTCTCACTCACACACGTGCTTCGTGTTAAAGGAGACAGCCTCATCACACAGGTGCGGCAGAACCTCGCCATCACACTTTAGCACAGAAGTTCTGTTTAGTGGCCACGCAGAGAAAGTGCTCACTAGCCGTTTTCATCCCAGAAAACACAGAAGCACCGCTATAGTTTGAGTGCAAAGTACTATAATTTGCCAGTGTCATATAAGATAAATTACAAAATGAGATATACAAAGGGAAAGTTATTTCTTAAAATGGGGAGAGCTGACAATCACAGAAGGGTGTTAGTGGAAGGAATACAAGTGAGACACTTCTGAGCTTGATGTTTTCCTGTGATGACGGTTCTTGGATGTCAGCTTGACTACATCAGGAATTAACCAAAACCCAAGCAGCCAGGTACACCTGTAAGGGATTATTTTTCCTCAACTCAATCATTTGAAGTGGGAAGACACATTTTGAATCCCAATCTCTTGAGGTGGGAAGCTCTGTGTTTAATATGAGCCTTTTCTGCTGGCAGTTTATATAAAGGACATGGAAGAAAGGAACTTACTTTCTTTGCCTACTTGCTTCCACTGCCAAGCCCATTCCCTCACTGGCAGTAGAGCCTGCTTTTCTAGGATTCCGGCATACACAGAGGACCAGCTGAGACATGCAACCTTGTGGACTGAACAAACACTGTATTCTCAGACTGTCACTTGGTGGACAGCCATAGTTGGACTAGCTGTACCACACCCTATAAGTCATTCAAATAGATATGTATATCTATATGTACATATGTTGTAAGTTCTGTTTCTCTAGAGAACCTTTGACTCTTAACATCTTTGTGAATAGCTGAGACCCAGCTCAGTGAACAAGAGTACTTACTGCTCTTGGACAGCACCCGCATTTGGCAGCTCACAACTGCCTGTAACAGGGAACTGGTACCTTCTTTGGCTTCCACCAGCAGCTATGTGTATGTGCAACACAGGCATACTCAGGGACACATATGCACACACAAATGAATAAATAAACCTTTCAAAATCAATAAATTAGTATAAAAAAATAAATCCAACAATTTTTGCGATGGGTTGAAATGATGATTCAGCAGTCAAGAGCTCATACTACTTTTTCAGAGAATATGAATTTTGTTCCCAGTATTCATAACTAGTGATTCACAGTTGCTTGTAACTACAGCTCTAGGGTGCCTTCTGGACTCTACGGTTTCTGTATTTACATAGACAAACAGATAACACATACAAATGCACACACACACATCTCACATGTGTGCCTAATTCCCTTGGAGGTCAAAAAAGGCATCAGATCCTCTGGAACTAGAGTTACAGATGGTTGTGAGCTGCCATGTGGGCGCTGGAAATCAAACCCAGGTCCACTGGAAGAGCAATCAAAGCTCTTAACTGCTGAGCTCTTTCTCCAGTTTTCAGTTTGTGTTTTCTAAAACTTTATAAGAATGAGACCTCACAGCTTCAGAATGCCTGTTCTGAGCATATACAAGTTCAGTGAGCTGTACAGATTTTGTGTCTGGTTACTCTTGCTGCATAATGCTTTCTATGCAAAGACATGAATAATTTTAATTCAATTAAAATTTTTTCTCCTTTTAAAAGTTATTCATACAGTTTCCAATCATATAGGAATTTTCCAAAGATTAACTTTTGTGAATTTGCATGTACTCAAATCTATACAAAATTGAAAACAAATTGGGCTATGATTTGATATGGACTTTGGTGGTAAATGATTCATATACACACTTGAAAAAAAAGTTATGTCAGTTGGCATGTTCTATGAATGCCCATTAAGTAAAGAAGATGGTATTATTTAAATAGTCTAAATTTCCAAATTCTCATTTGCATGTCCTATTGCTATACTGGACATGGAGAAGATGATGTTGAAATCACTTGCTGCAATTAGTGTTTTATTTCTTTCATATCTACCACACTTACGCTTTGCACATTTTGAAGTTTGATCATAAAGTGCTTAAATGTTTAGGATTATTATAAATTTTGATGAGAATACCCTTTTGTCTTTATTGCTGTAAAATAGTATCACTGGTAACATCCTTTGTTCTGAAATTTGCCTTTTGCCACAGGACTAAGCACTTCAGATTTCTTTTGATTCATTTCAACATAGCACATCTTTTTCAATCCTTCCTCTTTAAATTTTTTCTATATATTGTAATGCTTTCTGGATGAACAGGCATGGTTGGGTCTTTCCTTAATTTGATAATCTTGGTTTTGATTTGAAATAATTGGATCATTTATAGTTAATGTGTTTCTCAGCATGCTTATGTTTAAGTATATTTTCCTATTTATTATGTATTCCTTTTTTATCTGCTTTATGTTGTTTTAGGATGAATTAAGTATTTTGTGTTTCTAACACAGATATTTAAATAATTAATAAAATTTTTCTTTTACTTTGATTTTTAGTATTCATTTCAAAGGATAATTTAAAATATACCACATAACATGTTATAGGGAGTTTAAAACTTACACTTGCATTTGTTCTTTTGTGACCTTAATATCTTTTTATAGTTAGACATGATTTAATATTGTTTCAATAATCTCCTTCTTGAAAATAATATTTATTCAGGGCCGTGGGAACTCATGCCTTTAATCACAGCACTAGGGAGGCAGAGACCGGTGGATTTCTGTGAGTTTGAAGCTAGCCTGCTCTATAGAGTAAATCTCAGGATTGGTTCCAAAGCTATAGAGAAGCCCTGTCTCAAAACACTTCCCCTCTCAATAAAAAGAAAAAAGTAATATTTACTACAGTAATTTGCAGCCTTTTATTTTTCTATCTTAGATCTAAGATAGTTATTAAACAGTACAATTCATAAGAAATAGTATTGAAATCATATTGTTCTGTCAATATAAATTATATATTTTATCTTTTAAATTTGGATGTTAGTATGTGACACATAATGTTTAAGTACTACCATTTTAGGAAACATTTTCTTGGTAGATAATATGCATACATGTTTCCCTACTCATATATACCTATTTAAACGGAAGGAATTAGGCCCGTCTTGGTCATGACAACCCTCTTCTGACCTACTGGCTACTATGTGCTCTGAATTTACAAATGAGCTTCTCTAACTGATATAGAGGAAAATGTTGCATGCCAAATAAAATACCAGAAATGGAGAGAAAAACCATAAAGTGCTTCCCCCCAATCCTTATAACCTTAACAATCGATGTTAAAAACACAAGAGATTTTTCATATTGTTTTAATAATGTGATCTCTTTATTCAAAGCCTTTATTTTAAGGTATATTTGTAGGTGTCTCATCGGTTCTGTAGCAAGTAGCTTATAAATAAAAAATAAGCCTATAATAGTAACCTTGACCTCACATTAAAAGGCAAAATTCATTCTATAAAAAGCTGTCACTTCTTAAGAATCTGTGATTGAAATTAGTCTTCAAAAGTTGCAACATATCTTGCTCCAATTAATAATGTCATGCTGCTCACTATGAAAAAACCCAAGGGCAGACAGGAGAAGAGAGCATTGTCGCCATTCTCAGGAGCGTTGGGGGTAACCCAACCCATTGACTTCATCACCGCTCTCTTCCATGTTGAATAACGAATTTCACTTTCTGTGGCTTGGATTTGGGGTTCATACCGTTCCATCAAGACTGTCGACATATCCTCAGGTTCAATCCTCCAAACGTCTACCCCTTCTGCAGCTCCAGCTGCCATAGCTACTCCCAGGGCAGTCGTTTCAGGCATAATAGACTTAATTACAGGAATATGTAGAATATCTGCCTGTAGCTGCATAAGGATTTTGTTGTTGGTCATTCCTCCATCTACCTGCAAGTGACTGAGTGGAATTCCGCAGTCACGATTCATGGCATCCACAATCTCTCGGGTTTGGAAACAAACAGCTTCCAATGCAGCAAAGGCAATATGGCATTTATTGGTGAACTGAGTGAGACCACAGATTATCCCTCTTGCACTGGGTTCCCAGTAAGGTGCATATAACCCGGAAAAGGCCGGGACGAAGTAGCATCCATAAGAAGATCCCACCTCTTTTGCAAGTTTTTCAATTTCTTCTGAGGTCGTTATAATTTCAAAATTGTCTCTTAGCCAGCGAATAACAGCACCAGCTATTGCGACAGAACCTTCTAATGCATAAACTGCTGGCTTCTTTTTGCCTAATTTGTAAGCTAAAGTGGTCAGAAGGCCATGTTCAGAAAACACACGTTTATGGCCTGTATTACATAGTAAGAAACATCCTGTTCCATATGTGTTTTTGGCTTGACCTTCTTGGAAGCACATTTGCCCTACCAATGCCGCAGATTGGTCCCCCAAACACCCAGATATTGGCACGCCTTCCAAGGCCCCTGATGTCATCAGGCCGTAGATCTCAGAAGAACTGCATATATTTGGGAGAATGTTCATTGGAATTTCAAAAAAGTCACAGAGTTCCTTATCCCATTCCAAAGAGTGGATGTTGAAAAGCATCGTTCTACTAGCATTTGTGACATCTGTGCAATGGACACCTCCGTTGACTCCTCCTGTCATACTCCAGATGAGCCAGGAGTCGATTGTTCCGAACAGGGCTCTGCCTTCCTCCACGGCCTTTTGAATGGGTCTTAGGTTGTCCAGCATCCACCGCAGTTTCACGGCGCTGAAGTAAGTGCTTAGTGGAAGGCCTGTCTTAGACTTGACGAAGTTGCTGTTTCCTGGGATTTTCTTACTGAGAGTCTCCACAGTAGACTGGGTTCTGAGATCAAGCCACACTACAGCGTTGTAGAGCGGGTCTCCTGTGAACTTGTCCCAAACCACAGTGGTTTCCCGCTGGTTGCTCACGCCGACAGCTTTAATGTTGGAAATATCAATGTTCACCCCAGCAAGTTTCTCGCATGTTCTCGCTATGCATTCATAGACAGACTGAAGGATTTCCTTCGGGTCTTGCTCCACCCATCCTTCTTGTGGAAACTCTTGAGTCAGTTCCACATGATGATGGCTAAGTAGTTCTGCTGTTTTGGAATCGAAAACTAGAAAGCGAGTGGAGTTGGTGCCCTGGACCACCGCTCCCACCAATGGCCCCACCGCTGTTTTCTTCGAGGCTGCCATGAGTCAGTGGAGTCTGCAGCTCAGGAACCGTTTCTCTGGTGATGCCGGTTTGGAGGAGGCACAGCAGCCAATCAGGGATGCTCAAGTGCGCAGGCGCAGCTGCCAGTCCAACAGCTTCCCCTAACCTATTCACCCCGCCCCTCGCCCAAGCCCCGCCCCTCGCCTTCCATGTCATTCCCAGGGATTTCTATGAAAATATTCACTATGCACTTCACTCTTGCGTGTGTGGTTCGTTATTTCTGGTGTCTCTCCCTTCCTACCTGTGAACTATCCATAACATTTCTTATAGAAGAAATATGTGGGACACAGAGTCTTCCAACATCAGAACATGTGAAAAGCATTTTGTCTTACTAGTGAAAGCCAATTAGTTTTGGGTATAGAATTCTATTTCCTTTCTCACACCTTCCTTTCAAGAATCATCAAGTGGAACAGCTACTCTAATAACGTCACTTCCCATTCCAGGTATGCTTCTGTCCTTCTTGGTTTTAGCTTGCTTGTTTTTCGCTGACTTCTTATAAAGTTTTCATTGTTGCTGTTTGTTTTAGCGTTTTTTGTTTTATTTTCTTTAAAAAGTATTTTCCATCAGTTTTCTCGTGATGTGCACTGTGGGGGTTTCTACTTGCTTTTGTTTCGTTTTCCCTCCTTTCTGTGCTGGGTATTCACTGTGTCACTTATGTGCAGATTCACAGCTTTGTCAAGTTTGGAAAATTCTGGCTGTTATTTCTTCAAATATTTTCTTTGCTTTGTTTGCTTTCTTAAGGTCTCAAACCTCACATGTTGAATCTGTCTTGCAAGTTCACTGGTGTTCTGACTTGTTACAAAGATCCTTTCTGTTTGTATTTAAGTACAGTTTATAATTGTTCTGCCTTTAAGCCCACTAACCTCCAGTTTAGGTCTGCAGTTAATTTATCTGCTGTATTTTTCCACTTCACATGTCGTTTTTGTTCCTAGAAGTTCAACTTAGAGATTTTTAAATATCTACTGAACTTTTCTTTGATGTGTGGGACATGGTTATCATAGCTTTTATACTTCATTTTCTGCTAAAATCTGTCAGTTTCTGTTCAATTTTATTTTGTTGATTGTTTTATTATGGCTTGTATCTCCATGCTTCTTTGTATGTCTGATAATTTGTAATTAAATGCCAGGCACAGTGGAGTTGCTGACCTGGCTGCTGGATACATTGCACCCTTTTAGTCAGAACACAGTCTGTTCTGAGAAGTCACCTGGAAACAGCCGCTTCTTTCCAGCTTCACTCATGTATATTCATTCTTTGGTAGCGTCATACATAAAGCAACATGCTTAGATCATCCCCATCTTTTGCTTGTTCCACTCTAACTCATCTCCAGTCCCACCACCCCTTTCCAGAGCTCATGCCTCCTTTTAATGAGCCTTTGGAATCTAATTAATCCTGCCTGCATGTTCATGGATGTTGGGTCATTCACTGCACTATGAGCAACTTACTTTAGGCCATCCTCATAAAGAAAGCTCATCCTTACCCTCCTAGTAACCATCAGTGGTCAGTTTCTCCTCAACTAGGTGCGACACCACAGGAACCCCTCTCTCCCACTCACCTTGGTCTCAGGATGTAGTAACCATCAGTGGTCAGTTTCTCCTCAACTAGGTGCGACACCACAGGAACCCCTCTCTCCCACTCACCTTGGTCTCAGGATGTGAAGAAACTAAGATGAAAATATGACCTAAAAGTTTCTTCCCTGCTTCTAACGTTTCATAAAATGGTCCTAAATAGGTTGCTGGGGGAGAAAATTATCAAGTCTTACCCCAACAGGGAACTTAACAAGCTAAAATAATGACAGGGAGGAAGATGTGAACATTGATGCAACAGTGCAATACACATTATGGGGACACGCAACAGCTCTCACATGGGATTTTAAGACCCACTCCACAGGATGTAGCTCATGTCTACAACTGTAAACCTGCCCCCCAAAAAATTGCTAAATGAATTAATGAACATCACTAGTTAAGGTCCTTGCGTAGTTAAGTAATTATAATAGAGTCAAGATAATTTATTTGTATTTATTTTTACATAATAGTTTAGCATACATTATAAATTGTTTTATGCAATCAGTTATCCCCAAAAGGGCAGTTTTGAAGTTTCACTTTGGGAGTCCTTAGAAATATATGTTTGTTGGTTAACTACCTGTTTTAGGTTTGTCAAAAAAAGACAGAGGAAGGGAATTGCTTCAGAAAAAAAAATTCCTTGTATGAAAGAAATCTCAACTTCTAGGACTTGGGAACTTCTGCAAGAAAAGTGCTTGACTTGCCTCTCCATGTCTGAGCCTCAGGAAATGGTCATGAGCTCCTGCTGGCTTGGGTTCCTAGTTTGAGAAGATTATTTAAATTTGTACACAAAGGTGTGAGAATGGAAATTAAATTTTTATGTAGATTAAAATTATCTACAAACTGCAGAAGTATTACTAGCTCACCGTGAACACAGCAAGAGGTTAATAAAAGGAGAGCAGGTGAGTTTCACAAATATCCACTTCCATTAGGTGATCAGAGACAAAGTGAGACAGACGGCATCTGGGACAGTAGCCCGGGATGAGATCAGGCTTGTTTAGTGTAGTTCAGTCTGAGCTCCACAAAGATTTTTATGTTCCATCATTAGAGTCTTACTTATATTAACTTCTGGATTTTCTCAATTAAGAGTATTTTTCCAGCACAATTTAAAATGATAAAAATATCCCCATCCTTATCAAACTTTTGGCAAAGTTTGTCTGACGTAATAAGCTGTTTTAAGATACCTTTTAAAATGACTTTACTAATTTTATTGCTGAGTTTGCACTTTTCCTATGGTTTAGGAGATTTGCTAATTTGAAAGATGGTGGAGTCAGTAAACCCCCTGCAAAGCCTTTGAGATACCTGTGAATTCTTGTTCTTCTTGTGTTCTGTTGTTTACTGTGAAAACATGGACTTTACACAGTCAATGAAAACATCTCATCCTTGTGAGAGTATCAGGATGGGTGGATGATGTTGCTGGTAGCTTAGGACACTACAAAACAGTTACAACTTAACACCTAGCCTCTCTGGAAAAATACTTGGCATTTTACCTTCAATGAGTCCCATTATCCTCTGTTTTAAATGGCTTGGCAATCCTGACCCCTACAGCTCTGTACTGGAGCGCTGTAATCCAAGGCTGCATGTAGCTTTTGAACTCACCATCATTTTTTAGTTGAGCCCAAAGTGGCACCTTTATGTAAGAAGTTGGTCTTCCCTGTGTAGCAACAGGCTGCTTGTTTGTTCCTGGTTGCTCAGATCTGAAATAATCACACAGAAACTGTGTTAATTAAATCACTGCTTGGCCCATTAGCTCTAGCTTCTTATTGGCTAACAACTCTTACATATTAATTTAGCTCCTTAATCTGTATATCACCACAATGTTGTAGCCTACCAAAAAAGTTTCAGCACATCTATCTCTGGAAGTGGCTCCATGGCATCTCTCTGCCTCCGCCCTTTTTTCTCCCAGCATTCAGCCTAGCTTTCCCAGCCTAGCTAAGTTCTCTGCCTTGCTGTAGGTCCAAAGCAGTTTCTTTATTCATTAACGGTAATCACAGCACACAGAGGGGACTCCCACATCATCAGTGGATCTCAATATCAACTTGTAATTGTATGCTGAGCATCATAGAAACCGTGATGTAGTTGTATGAGAAGTTGAAGGACAGCCACTAAGTCAGGTTGAAGATGAGCAGTATCTATGGTCAGCCTCTTCCTGAAGACATCATAGGTAGTGAGCAAACATAAAAGCCAAATAGCCATGTTGAACTAACTCACTGCTGTATGAATATTGGTGTTCCCATGGCCGCTGCCCTGTCCGTCATGCTTTGCTGAGGACCTCCACCAATCAAGATAATTTCAATTTTCCTTCCTGGATGAACTATTGGTTAGGATTTTTGGAATCAAATGTATTAAGGCAGGTTGAATAATGACTAGGAGGAAAGTAGGTAGATGGGAAGATATAAGGAAGCTGTAATAATAAAAAAATATTGATTATAGGATCTACATGTTGATTACAGTGGTGTGGTATTGAATTTTTTTTAGTTTTTGTATGTTTGCTGATGTCCATAATAAAATGTTGGTGTGCTGTAGTTCCATCTCTATAACAAAATATCTGAAATAACTAACCTTCAAAAAGAAATTATTTATTTTGACTAAGTTTTAGAATCTAGTATATGATTGGGTTCATCCATTGCTTGTGCTCTTATAGGCATTCTGCATAGCAATTGTAGCAATGCATGGCACAGTAAACTGTTCGCCTCGGCTAAGAAAATGTTACTTCCCATTATCATGTCACCAAATGATCTAAGCACCTCCCACAAGAATCTACCTCCTAAAGATCTCCCTCTTCCCATTGGGGAAGATTTTAACCCACAAACCTTTGAAGGAAAATTAACCTCAATACGATAGCAGTTGGGAAATTATAGTGCAAATGAGCTGATGGAGGCCACAAAACATAGTTAATGCGAATCCATTCCATGCAGCTTCCTGTGGATGGGCAATTGAGAGGCACAAAGTCACTGATACATTCAGTGTGGAACAATCGGGTTCAAAGTATCCACTCTAAGTAATTTTTATTAAGATCCTTGTTCTTTTATTGTAGGCCTTTTCTTTCACTTTTTATAAATTTTGTAAATCTTAGAGAAAAAAACCAAACAGCTGCCTGTTTTAACTGCTTGGCTCTCAGCCACCATTTCAGACACCCAAGTGGACCACTTGATTGTGTCGTAGGAGTATGACTCAGTGTGACAGGTTAGATTTTACTAAAAGTCGAGACTCTGCTTAGTCTTGATTTAAGTGTGTGGCCAGATAACGAGGGCATTTGTCCATGTTGTTTGTGGCTAGGCCATCTGACTGTTTCAGACTGTGTCCTAACTGATGCACCAGCACAGTTGGCAATCTTCAAAACACTGATGCATTTTTCTACATGCTGTTCCCAAATGTGCTGGACCAGCTGTTGAGAGCCATGCCATCCAATCGCCTGGAAGACCTCTTCCTGGACCACAAATCACCTCACACACTCTCCCTCTTTGTTCTAATGAAGAATGGAAAATTTAAGGCAATCTACTGTGGTTTATTACTCATGTTCTCTGTTAAGTGTGGGCTATGGGAGTCACTTCAGAAGCCTTGGCATTCTAGGTAAGTATTCATGACAGGCAAGCCAATACATTTAATAGTCTCAGATCTAGAAGGAATTTTCCAAATATTTGAATCTCAGAATTTTTGAGTGCATCTGCCTGTGTGCACATGCATGTTCTATGTTGTCTTCCCAGTGAAAATGGCCCTGACACTCATCTCAATGTTAATGTATTCCTGCTTACATTTGACTTTGGAATATGTTACAGCTAATTATTACACAGGATGAAAGATCAGAGGCCTGAGTGAGGTGCTTGGGTTTATGAACAAAGGGAGTCCAACTCGGCATTCTGGCTCTGGGCCCAATGACTGTAGTCGCATATCTTGAAGCTGGTGGGATCTTTACATTTTATTTGTTTGCTTGTTTGTTTGTTTGTTTTCCACCCCTCATTTTGGGAGGGGGTGGGGAAAAGGGTTAAGGGTTTGAAGGGGCTGAAATTTCTTCTTGAACATGATGTCAATATGTTGGCATGTCTCCTTTTATTAAGATGCCATCCAACTGATAACAAGTCCTGCTGTGTTTTACCAACATAAAAAATTAGACTGGAGACCGAAGAGCGGCAGGTGGCTTTTGGCACCAAGAAATAATCACACTTGATGTGGAAAGTAAAGTAAAAGGAGCCATCTGTTCACTGCAGGAGGACGTGAAAAATCACATTAACATATTGTCACTAACATCATGAAACACACAGTTAATAATAAATTTAGTTATCAAGGCAAGCCACATTGGATACTTACTCTGAAATTGCAAAATGTGAAGATGCTCATTCTTGCCCAGCCCCTTATTTATTTATATTTTAGAGAACAAAAAAAAATAGCTAAATTTGAAATGCTTCCTTGAAAGAGAGGGAGAACAGAAAAGAAGCTTTCCAGTGTAAAGCTGAGCTCTGGCCTATTGTTGTTGACTGAGTGGGGTGGCCCTCCATGTGGGTGGAACACAACACTCTTTTGAGTCTGCCATGTTACTCTATACTCCTGACCTCGATGGAGACCTAGAAACATAAGTAAAAAAGCAATTTGATGATGTTTTGTATGGAACACATGGGAATGCAAGCCTCCTGTGACAGGTGCCCAGCTGACAGCATGCTACCAGGGGAGAGCCAGTGTCTGTTGCCTTCCTTTGATGGGCATTCAAATTACCTTTTAATGGATAACATGTTCCTACAGAGTATTTTTCTGATTACTTTGGTACTAAAAGCCTGTGCATAATTTCTGGGAGACCACATGTGTTAAAGCAATGTGAAAGAAAGGACACCCTCCACTTTTTTCTGGTGCGTGTGCTGTTTACATATGCTAATTAAAGAAGCCACAGATATTGGAGGTCAAAATGAACTTGGAAAAAGACCCACAGTATTAACTGTCATGAAGTTACAATTAGAGATATATTTAAATACCTATAGTAGTGGTTCTCAATCTTTCTAATGCTGTGACCCTTTGACACAGTTGGTCATGTTGTGGTGACCCCAACCATAAAATTGTTACTTCATGACTGTCATTTTGCTACTGTTATGAATTATAGTGTAAATACCTGATGTGCAGAATATCTAATCTGAGACCCCTGGGAGAGGGCTGTTCAACCACAAGGGGTCATTACACACAGATTGAGAAACGCTGACCTGTATTAATCCTGTGCCTTGTAGTAACTAAGTCACTCCCACTATAATGTGAAAATGTGACTAACCCACATCATCATTTTTAAAATGAAGATCTAAGCCTGAGGATATTAAAAAGTTAAACTTGTCATATACTAGAAGATTCTGATTAGTTACATGACCAACAGTAGTTCTTTGTTCATGGTTATTGGTCTTTATTCTTTCCTTTTGTGAGTTCCTGAGAACAGCTATATAAAGATAACTGAAAAAATATCTGTGTTCACGAAAGGACCATTGGAATTACAATCAGGACTTTAGTTTCTGCTTTAATTTTAACTAGCTTTAGTATCTTTTGGGGATTAAATTATTGCTCTGATTATTTCCCCCAGGAGTAAAATTAATATAATCTTGAAGAGAATAACTTTTATAGAAAATGTAAAGCTTTCATGAGTGCTGCCCAGGAACACTGAGCTTTAAGTTAGCAAAAGTGGGATGATGTTTAATAAAGCAATTGGTTTGGCGTTTACTTAAAGAAATTGAATTATATTGGGATGTAGTGTATGAATTAGGTTGGCCACCTTTCATCCAGGCAGTGGGAGGCAGGTTTTGATGACAAGAGGCAGAGGCCTGCTGTTTTGGTGGTGGGCTGTTGGAGGACTTCTCTTCAGTCACTTATGTCTGTATGTCCCTGAGGGGAAAAGTTGAGGTTTGATCTTGACTCGGGTGGTTACTCTGCTTACTCTCTCTAGTCATCTCTGCTTCATTCCAGGTCATCTGAAGTAGTGGAGACAGATGTGACAGAGCTCTCCATGCCATCTTCCTTTAGGAAGGACTCTAAGGAAGAACAGAAAACTGAATCCTGGAGTACTGACCACTGAACCCATCGCTGTCGCCTCAGGAACTGCTGTAAGCCTGCTCCCATTCACTAGCAGTATGGGGTCACATGATCTCTTACTTAATTTCAGTTCTCCTCCTCTTTTCCTTTCCAAAAGACCTTGAGTTCATTTTCCTTCCTCACAGCCTTTATACATAGCACGGCTCTTTAGCAATGATGTAGTGACCCACTGTGCCATCATATCTCTCTCTCTCTCTCTCTCTCTCTCTCTCTCTCTCTCTCTCTCATAGTCATCATTTGAAAATTAACTGCTCATCACATACCATCTCTCCTGGGTTATAAGCCCTATGAAGGCTGCTGCCTTGGTCACTTGTAGCTAACAACATGGAAGGCAGAGAGAGCCATTTAATAGGTAGCCCACCCAACTTTATTTTTTTAATCAAGTTTAATTGAAAACAGGGTGGGTTTTTCACATCTTCAGCATTGTACAGTTATCTGTAAACCCCCAAGTGAACAGTAGGGAACTTGTCCAGAGGTTATCATTCTTGTTGGAGGCATGGGTAGAAATGTTTTATGATTTCTGACATGCAATTAAGACGTTCATCAAAATCAAAATAGTGTTCCAAAGACCTTAGATTCATCTTTATAAGTTTCTGAAAAGTATATTTTTCCAAATGTGAGCATCATTCTTTATACAATTTCAGTTGTATCCACGGCAACATGTCTCTTCATAATGCCACATGTTTCAGACTATACGATATCCATTCTAGATAATCATCTATATTTAATGACAAAGTTTTGTATATTTCCTTATATCCTTAGAGAAATCTGGAACCTGTTACAACAATTAAGTCAAACCAAGGATTACTACTCTTTAAACCATCATTCCACCAAATTTCATTCAGTTTAAACAAACTTGTGATTTTAATAAGAATGGCAACTTCTCAGAAAATTAGTAAACAGTCTACCTTCAAACCCAGCAACACCACTGTTGGGTATAGTCCCAAAAGATGCTCAATTATACCACAAGGACATGTGTTCAGCTATGTTCATAGCAGCATTATTTGTAATGATGTTCCAGGCCAGAACCCGGAAACAACTTAGACGTTCCTCATTCAAAGAATGGATAAAAAAAACTGTGGTACATTTACACAGTGGTTAAAAAAAAATGACATCTTGGAATTTGCAGGGAAATGGATGGATCTATAAAAAAATATATTGACAGAGGTAATCCAGACACAGAAATATAATATGTACTCACTCATAAGTGACTTTTAGACATAAAGCAAGGAAAAAATCAACCTGCCGTCTGTAACCCCAGAGAACATAGATAGCAAAGAGGACTCTAAGAGAGACATACATGAATCTACTTAGAAAGGAGAAAAAGACAAGATCTTCTGAGTAGATTGGGAGTGTGGGGTTCATGGGAGAGAATAGAAGGGAAGAGGGGAGGAAAGGGGAATGGAGAAAAATGTATAGTTCAATAAAAACAATAAAATAAAAAAGACATGCCCACCATAGGCTGAGATGTTTGAGCATTTGGTCTCCAAATAGTATGTTATTTGGAGAGATTTTAGAAGTTTTAGGACATGGAGTCTGGCTGGGGGAAGTACATCACTGGGGCTAGGTACTATCTTAGAGTTTCTATTGCTGTGAAGAGACACCATGACCATGGCAACTCTTATAAAGGAAGACATTTAATTAGGGTGGCTCACGTGCAGTTCAGAGGCTCAATCTGTTATCATCATGGTGGCACATGGCAGTGTGCAGGCAGACATGTTGCTGGAGAGTTAACTGTGAGTCCCACATCTTGCAGTCAACAGGAAGTGGTCAGTCTCACTGGGAATAGCTTGAGCAAAGAATAATATCAAAGGCCACACCCACAGTGACACACTTCTTCCAATAAAACCACACCTCCTAATAGTGCTACTCCATTTTCCTTCAAACTACCACAGGCATTGAGAGTTTATAGCTTATGGTACTTTCCATTCTCTCTCTTTCCCAGTGTGCCAAGGAAATGTGATTAACTAGCTTCCTGCTGCCCATTGCCATGGTTTCCACCATTATACATGCAAATGTCCTAGAACTGCAAAACTAAAATAAGCACTCTCCCTTGTTTCTGGACATGGTGTTTTATTCAAATAGCAGAAGTGTAACTGATAGCACAATTTAAGTTTAATTTCACAAAGAAGAGAGTCTGGCATTGTTTTAAAATAATCTAAACAAGCCATATATATTATATATATATACATATTATATATGTATTATTGTTTTACCTTGCTATAATGTTATGATAAAATTAATTGACCAAATGATCCAGCACAATTTGAAATGATGAAATGAATTGCCAATGTTCCTTCAAACATCAAACTATTTAAGTATTATTATATTGACAGAGTAACACACATTTCTTAAAAGTATAAATATTTAACTTAATTTATACTTTAGATATGTATATATATTTACTTAAAGTAGTTACTAATAGTCAATAATTTCACCACTATGACATAATTTTGTCTTGTGGTTTTGTAAGTGGGATGTATGGAGAAAAGCAGCTACTAGGAATGAAAAGTCTGTGATAATCATCTGAACGTGTAAATAAAATTAGGAAGTCATCAAACTTATGTTACTAAAACATATTCTGTAGGAAGTTGACAAGTGCTTGGACTTATGTTGGAAATATTTCTGTCATGTTGCATAAAAATTACCTTAGGCCCTTAGAGGCAACTGTACTAACTGACAAGCATTTTAAGAAATTGACATCCTCCCTTACCAAGTAGATATTTCATTCCCTGTATGCTGGGCTTCTTTGCAGTTGTTGAAAACCAAGGCAGATGGGCACTCCAGTCAGCCTGAGGGGCAGGAATAACATACTTCAGTGCCCTAGGTGCTCGGAGATTCCCCCTTTTTATCAGATGGACCCACAGAGCCCAGGAGTTCAGTGATGTCCTAGTTGGTCCTGCAAGTGGTCATCACTGAGGTGCCTGGTAGCCTTCATGCCAACCCTGGCTTCACAGACAGCATTGAAAACAAGACCTTTTCACTGCGACAGCCAGGCTTTAACATAACATTGCAGGACACATGGGCTCGCAGTACATAGTGTTCAGAATTGATGCTGATAGAACAACCCCAGTCCCCCACCTCTTATGCTATTTCTCCATCTTGCCAGTAATTATAGCTTCTTCCTTTGTGCTTCTAGGACATGCTGTTCCATCATCAATCGTCATTGGTTCCATTTTAACATCTGGAATGTTTTTTCCCCAATTAGAATGTAAGATACCTGAGAAGATGATTGACTTGTACATCTTACAGTTCAGTTCATCTTTTCTCCTTCTTTATCCAATAAAGAAATATTGCTTAACTGTCTTAAAGATTCTATTGCTGTAATAGAACACCACTGACCAAAATCAACATGGAGAGGAAGGCATTTGTTTCAGCTTACAGTTCCAGAGCACAGTTCTTCACCCTGGAGGCAGGAACCTGGAGGCAGGAGCTGATATGGAAGCAGGAGAGGAACGTAGCTTACTGGCTTGCTCCTCGTGGCTTACTCAACCTAATTTCTCATACATACCCACAGATCAAGGGTGCTGTGCTGACTAGTTTTACGTCAACTTGACACAAGCTAGAGTCATCAGAGGAAGCCTTGGCTGAGAAAATGCTTCCATAAGATTGGGCAGTAGACAAGTCTGTAGGACATTTTCTTAATTAGTGATTGATATGGGATGCCCTAGCACATTGTGGATGGTGCCATCCCTGGCATGGTGGCCCAGGGTTCTAGAAAAAAAGCTCATGGAGCAAGCCATGGGAAACAAGCCATGAAACAGCATTCATCCATGGCCTCTGTGTCAACTCCGGCCTCTAGTTTCCTGCCCTGTGAGTTCCTGTCCTGACTTCTTCAGTGATGTGGAAGAGTAAGCCAAATAAAGTCTTTCTTTCCCAGCTTGCTTTTGGTCACAGTGTTTCCTCACAACCTCCCCTCACCTTTGTGGAAAGACACTTAAAAGAAACCCCACACTAGCACAGGTTTGAGAAATAGACAATTATTTATTTAGGGATAGACTCACAAATCAGAATCCTCTGCTGAAAAACGGAGATCAGAAACTGAATCCCGCAGCCAGAAAAGAGGCCGGTGGCACCGTCTACATAGGCATAAATAGTCTAAGAGGCCACACCCCAGTGGGCAGGTAAGCACTGGCTGTAAGACTTCCTATAACATGCCTTCCCTCCAGCCCACTCCCCATCCTTTCCTCCCAATGAATAATGGCTCCCATGGAGATTCAACAAAGTCTGGCACAATTAGTTGGGGCAGGACCAAGCCCTTTCCCACTGCATTAAGGCTGAACATGGCATCCCACCATAGGAAATGAGCTCCAACAAGCTAGTTCACGTGCTGTGGATATATCATTGTCCTACTGCCTAGGGCCCCTCAGATAGTTCAAGCTTCACCACGGTCTCCTACATATGGAGGGCCTAATTCATGGAGGTTCCACAGCTGTCGGTCTAGAGTTCATGAGTTTCCATGAGCTTGGTTCAACTGTCTCTGTAGATTTCTCCATCATGATCTTGACCTCTCTTGCTCATATATTCACTCCTCCCTCTCTTCGACTGGATTCCTGGAGCTTAGCCTGGTGCTTGATTGTAGATCTCTGCATCTGGGTCCATCATTACTTGATGAAACTCTATGATGATAGTTGGGGTATTTACCAATCTAATAACAAGAGAAGGCCAATTCAGGTACCATCTCCACTATTGCTAGGAGTCTTAGCTGGGATCAGCCTTGTGGATTCTTGGGAATTTCCCTAGCACCAGGTTTCTCCCTAACCCCATGGTGGCTCTCTCTATCAAGGTCTTTTTTTATTGCTCTCATCCTCTATCCCTCTCCCCACTCCACTATCCTGCTCTCTCATGTTTTCATTCCCCATCCCATCCCCTTTACTGCCTCCACCATCCCCAGTTTACCCTGGAGATCTCAGCTATTTCCTCTTTTCATGGCAATCTATGTTTCCCTCTTAGGATCTTCCTTGTTACCTAGTTTCTCTGGAGCTGGGGATTGTAGTCTGCTTATCCTTTGCTTTACATCTAATATCCACTTATGAGTGAGTACATACAGTGTTTGTCTTTCTGAATCTGGATTATTTTATAAAGGTATTTTCTCAGTTGAGAGTCCCTCTTCCCAAATGACACTAGCTTGTGTCAAATTGATGTAAAACTAGCCAGAACATAATGTCAATTAAATTAGTAGTCAGAGGGCCTTCTAGAAGACAGTTTTGAAATATGCAGATAACAATCATAAGTAAGCCACACAAACCTGAGTAATAAAGGTAAACTAATAGCAGATTGTAACATGAATTAAAATGGAACAAAGGCTAAGATTAATAACTGCATTGAGGGGAGTGATTTTCTTTTGATAATTTCCTTTGCTTCTTTTGTCCTGTCCTTCCCCTTTCCCATGCCAAATATTACAAATCACTTCTTTCAGCTGCATATATGTCCAAATAACAAAGATATTAAAAGGCTAACATCAAACATTATCAGCTGGGTGTATGTCCAAAAAAACAAAGATTATAAAAGGCTAATCTCTAACATTAGCAGCTGGTGTATGTCCAAATAACAAAGATTATAAAAGGCTAACCTCTAACATTATCAGCTGGGTATATGTCCAAATAACAAAGATTATAAGGGCTAACCTCTAACATTATCAGCTGGTTGTATGTCCAAATAACAAAGATTATAAGGGCTAACCTCTAAC
>JAQHUG010000054.1:1987592-2011119 GCA_028555095.1 Dicrostonyx torquatus | reverse complement strand
AGAGAATTATAAACAATACCCCTTTGGGGTTCCTGATCCATGAAAGAATCTACAAGACATTCTGCAGGATACAAAAGAAAATGACTGAACTGTCTTTGAAATTTCCTGGTTCATGGAAAAGTCTTCTGGATACTATGGGCCTGCAGGCTGAAGATGAATGCCCCAACAGTACAGAATAACTTTGGGTGACTGTCCAGGCAGCGAGATGTCTCTGTCATTTCTAGAGGTTTGGAAGCTGCTTACAATGTACTTCCTGTTTATGTAGGTAATATTATATCATTCTGGAGTCTTTGATGGAGTTGAAGAATAGGTAGTTATAATTTTCCACTATTATGATAAAAGATAAAATAGATATAAATATTGTAACTTGTAATTCTTGCTTGATAACTGTTTTGTTATATGTAATTTTACTATGTTAAAATGAAAGCCTCTCTTTTTGTTTAAACAGAAAAGGGGAAATGGTGTAGGAGGTCCTTCTGCATTTGTGTTGCTTTCATTGGTTAAATAAAAAACTGCCTTGGCCTTTTGATAGGGCAGAACTTAGATAGGCGGGAAGATAGAACTAATTGCTGGGAGGAAGAAAGCAGTGTAGCAGACATCATGAAGTTCCTGTCTGAATCTGACACTGGTTAAAATCTTTTCTGGTAAGCCACAACCTCGTGGTGTTAAACAGATTAATAAAAATGGGTTAGATCAGGATGTGAAAGTTGGCCAAGAAGAGGCTAGATATAATGGGCCAGGCAGTAATTTAATTTAATACAATTTCTGTGTGGTTATTTTGGGTGTAAGCTAGCCAGGCGGGATGGAACAAAGTGGTACCACACTCCTCCTACATTGAGAATATTCTAAGGGTGCACATCTCACCTGGGCCTTCACCACCATCAGGTCTATTCAGCCTGAAATCCCCTTTCTAAAGACATTGTAAGTGGATCTGTAATTATGAAGTTTGGCTAACTTAGACTCACACTACCACCCAGTATTTAGTCACACTGTAACAATTAGCAGTTTCTTTTAACTTTTATTAGCTTAGAGTTCAACTTTGTTCATAAGACCATTGTAACATTGAATCCAAGCAGGCAGATCAGTACTTAGCACAGTATTTGAAATGTGTTTAATATAATGTAACTATTTCAAAAATATAGTTAGATTTGAATAACCATAACTCTAGCTTCCAAAACCAAAGCCTCTTTCAATCTAGGAAAAAGGTAGTCTCTTTGGCCCTGTGCCACTCCTCATAGACTCTCTTTTCTTTTCCACTTTCCTTCCCCAATTTGTCTGCCTCACGGTTTTACTCTTCTATCTGTTCACTCTTTAATACATTCAGTTTGTATCTCACCTTTAACTAATCTTCTGAAAATTCTCTTGCAAAGATTATCATTGGCATCTCAATTCCCATACTCAGCCATGTTTGCCCAATGCTTGCATTCTCTAATGTCTCTATAGTATTCAGAGTTAATCACTCAATCTTCCCAACTTTGGATTCTAAAAACACCACCTCCTGATTTCTCAGCTTCCTGTCTCTTTCCAGGAGTTTCTTCATCTTTTCCTGTTTTAGGACATGTCTTGTTGAAACTATTCATATTGTGCCATGTATAATATGATGGTTTTCTTCAATTATAAGGTTTTGAATTGATGTACATATGCTCATAAACCTAATATTACAGTCTATCCACAGGCCAAAGATTGTACAGCCAAGAATCTGTTGTTTATTTATGTGGGCATAACTGCCATTTTAACTCAATATATCCAATCAAGCTGCATACTCCTCATTACTTTTTCATGAAATCATTGACTTATAAATCAACCAACCAGACTGCTGTGGGTCATTCTTGGTTCTTCTTTTTCCTATACTTCAAATTCAGTGAATCTCTGGCTTTAGTGAATTCCTGTTCTTAAAGGCCCCACACTTTTTAGCACATAGGCCCCATTACTCAGCCTCTCTCTGCCCTGGTTTATCTTTTACCATCTCCAGACACAATTACAGGCTCTAACTGAAGTCCTCTCTACTTGCAGCTGACTTTTTCTTACCCTGTACCACAGAAGAAAGTCTGTGTATATTTTAATTATTCATTTATTCTGCTTAGACTTCTCCCCTGCTCATCCTTTTTCAACTATCATGAATCTAAGCTTCTTTGAATGCCATATAACAGTTTGTATGTGGGTACGTTCTTCCTTTCTGGCACCACACCTTCTACTCCATGGTCCTCCTTCATCTCTTCACATCACTGTGTTCAGAATTAAGTATCAAACATTGTTCTCACTGAGTCCTGTAGGTGTTGTTGTCTCAGCTGAATGCATCTTTCCTCTACCTAACCAAAGGCATCAGCCCAAGTATCACCTCCATCTTGATTGTCCTTCTATTGCTGTAAAGAGCTATCAAGACCACAGTGACTCCTATAAATAAAATCATTTAGTGGGTGTGGGATGGGGTCCTAAGTTTATGTTTTTAATCACTAGTATACTTCTATGAAGATGTTCAATAAATGTTCACAGCATGAGTGAAAATATATCCTTATGGTATGAGTTGTCAGTTAATGTTTTTGATTAATTTGTACTCTGGGGATCATAAAATACGTATGTTATTGGTAGCTTTAAATAAACACATTCCATAAAATAATCTTGAGGAAAAGATTGTTATTTAAAATTTAAATGTTGGGGGCCTGGAGAGATGGCTCAGTGGTTAAGAGCATTGCCTGCTCTTCCAAAGGTCCTAAGTTCAAATCCCAGCAACTACATGGTGGCTCACAACCATCTGTAATGAGGTCTGGTGCCCTCTTCTGGCCTTCAGGCATACACACAGACAGAATATTGTATACATAATAAATAAATAAATATTTTTTAAAAATTTAAATGTTTTCTCTTATATAAATAAGACATTTATGATTAATTTCCTTTTCCTGTCTCATTTTACTCATGACAATAGCCAACCTTTTATAGAAAAATCTCGTTTCTGAATTTTTTTTTGAAAGAGATCCTGTAATAACCTTTAACTGAGCCCTTTTACTGGGATACTTCTCTATGGTTCTTACCTCTTCTAGATTTAAAGAGTTACTATACTGTCCTACAATAAAAGCTATAGTCAGGTGACACATTGGTCAGCACCAATCAGTTCTGTGGTAAATGCTCTCCCAGTATGAGGGGCTCTCCTGGGTCTCATTTGGTGACCAACTTGTTGTGAATCCCATTTCTTCAGTCTCTTGTCTTCCGTCTGATCTTTAGTTCTTAGAGAAATGAAGAAGCTAGCCAGTATCTGGCCACCATTTCCATCCAACTGCTGTTGTCTGCTCTGGTGGTCACCTCTAGAGAGCTTATGATGGAGTCACCATCAGCTGCATGCTCTGCTCTGCACATATTCTTTCTGGTCATTGAGGATTGTCATTCAGTCCACTGAACCAAATTCCACTTGACTGTCTATAAACCCCTGTCCTGGCTCCCTTCTCCCTTTGCATTTTCATCTTTGGCATCACAACATGGGACTACAGAATGATTTTTTTATATACTCATTTGTTAACTGATTCTATTTCTTTTGAAAGCGAATTCTGGTCTTGCTTTATCTTTCTCAACTTCTCAGGTCAGGAAATGCAACACCTTCTTTATCTCTTACTCTGCCCTCTATATTTTTGCTCTTTATATAACTATTTTGAGCCAAATCATCATATTACTTTATGAAATTGTGGAGGGAAGGGTGCTATGTTAGTTTTTATCAACTTGACACAAACTTAGTCCTATCTGGAAGGAGGAATTCTCAATGAAGGAATATTCCTATGGGCATATTTTGGGGGCATTTTCTTGATTAATTATTGTTATGGAATACCCAGTCCATTGTGGGTGGTGCCAATCCTGGCCAGATAGTCCTGGTTATATGAAGAAGTGGCCCGAGCAAAACAAGATGAGCAAGTCAGTAAGCAGTATTCATCCATGGTTCCTGACTCTGTTTATGCTCAGTTTCCTGTCATGACTTCCTGCAGTGGTGAATTGTGACTGGGACATATAGTATACTAAACCCTTTCCTCCCTGAGTTGCTTGTGGTCATGGTATTTTTCATAGCAACAGAAGCAAACTCAAGACAGAGAGTGTTATTATTCTCAAAGCGAAACTGAAGAAGGGAGGTTTCGAAAAGCTCTGGCATCTTGGCCAATACACTGCAGAATGGTGCTGGGAGCTAGATACCAGGTACTGAGCCCAGTCTCCCTCCCAAAAGAAACATTAAAGACCAGAAATTACGACACAAAACAACTTACTGGCTCCATAGTTCATTTGGAATTTCTTTATTAACCCAATCTGATGCCAGTATTTTCACGAAACAATTCTAAACAAATGCTTAAAATACTGCCTTCTTAATGGAAGGAATAATCTAATTTGATTTTCCTTCTTTTTTTCTGTAAAGAAAAAGTCTTCAGTTCTATCAAATTGTGGTTGTCATTTACCTCTTTTTAATATTTGTCTTTCTCAGATGGTCTCCTTCAAATAACTTGTCAGGAACAAAAATATAAGCTAGGTTCCCACAGAGAGATGTACAGCTGGGAAATATAAGCTATGTTCCCAGAGAGACGTACAGCTGGGAAATTCTAGCCCACTGGTATTTCTGGGAAACTTCCTTGCACGATACCGTAAATACAGTGAATGCATGGAGAGACACAATGTAAACTGTTACTTTGAAATGCTTGCTTTTGGCACAACTTCATCACAGGCGTTTTACAATTTACAAAGCAGTATGGAGTAATGTTGACGACTTCTGTGTTTACAAATCCCCTACATCCTCTTTTCTCAAGGCAAGATTTTTTGGTTTTGGCACCTTTTCAGACATTCATCACTTCTTCTCAATGTATTCTCACAGTTAGTGTTGCTCTCTTCTTTATCATAATACCTGTTATTTTATCCCAAGGTGAAAGGTACTCAGTTAGCTGTGTAATTTCTCAGAGGATGCACACACACACACACACACACACACACACACACACATACACACACACACACACACCACACACACTCATTTCAACTGAAGCTGATGTTAAGTCTTAAAAGAATACAAAATATCAAGGGAAGGATTTTTTTGTGTCAACTTTCACAAGATTGAATGAAGAATATGAAAATGTGAACTGTGAAAGCAAGTAGTTGGTGTGAATACTCAAGAGGACATGTGAAAGCCATTATCATCCTTAAGAAGGTTAGAAGGGTTTGAAGGTAAGGTTAGAAGAGTCAGTGGATGAGCCTTCCATGTCCAGGATTTTCTGGGGTTCAATCCTCTGATCCCATGAATAAAATGGAAGGAAAGAGAGAGAGAGAGAGAGAGAGAGAGAGAGAGAGAGAGAGAGAGAGAGAGAAAGAGAGAGAGATTATGAAAAACATCTAAAGATGCTTTGCTAGAATCAAAAAGGTGTTTTATTTTTGACAATTTTTAAGGTTCCTAAGACAAAATATCTAAGGTGGCATCTTAAATGAGCTTTGTCATCTTGATACAGCCTAGAGTCATCTAAGAGGAAAATGTCAGTTAGGGAATTGCCTAGATTGGATTGGCTGGCTGGCCTGTCCATAAGACATTGTCTTGATTGCTAATTGACTTAGGAGGTTATATTCTATTGTAGGCAGCACAATCCCTAGGTGGTCCTGAGCTGTATAAGGAAGCTGGCTAAGCTTGTGTGAAGGAGTGAACCAGAGAGACAGACAGCAGGCAGCATTCCTCTCATGGTATGGTACCTACCTTGAGTTCCTGTCCTTACGTGATGAACTGTGATTTCTTTACATGATTTCTTGCATGATTCCTCACATTAATTTCTCTACATGATGAACTGTGACCTAGAAGGGTAAGCCACATAAACCCTTTCCTCCTCAGGTTGCTTTTGATTAGACTGTTTTATACATATTTACGACCTCATTACAATATTTCCATATTTGTTAGACAAAAGAGTGGGTACGTAAGTTAAAGGTAGGGAAGGGGAGGAGAGAAGAGGGTGGGAACTGGGATTAGTATGTTAAATGAAAAAAGATAGCTTTTTTTTTTTTTAAAGTAGGAGCAAGCACTTAGGAGGTGGAGACAGACAGACAGAGTTCAAGACTATGGTGGCCAGAAATACATGAAAAAGTATTTCATGGTATTTATTACCGAGGTCTTAGTAAATCCTATTGAGTACCAATATTAAGAAGCAAAGGTGTGGGCAAGTTTTCCATGATGCTGAGATTGTACAGAGCATCTGTAGGCATTGCGACTTTACCCTTAGGATGTGTTGAAGAGCTGTTAAAAGATGTCTATGAAAGACTTGTTCAAGCATATTCTTATTCATAAAGTCTAAACATTTTTGTGAGCCAAATCACACTTTGTTTAAGAAAAAAAATTTATTTTTAGTATGAAACCTTGTTTTCATACTTGTACAATAGTCAATGACTAAATCAAGCTAAATGCAATATTTACTGTCCCATATACTTAATTTTGTGGAGAGAACAGTTAGAAACCTACACTTTCAGTCATTTTAAAATATAGTATATATTATTAAATTTACTCACATCCTGCCATATAATAGATTTATTGAACTTAATGTTCTATCTAGCTTAAAGTTTGCATTCTTTTGCATCTTCCTAGACTCTTGCTTCTGCCTCTACCAGTTCATCATTTATAGATTCCACATACAAGTGAGATCATGAGATATTTGCTTGGCTTTACCTGTCTTGTTCCACGGCACTAGTCTTCTAGGTTGACCCATATTGTCCCTTACTGTAGGGCTTTTTCTAATGGATGGTTAATGCTCTCTTGTGTGCATGCGGTACACTTCCTTTATCCATTCATCTATTGATAGGCTTGTACATGGATTCTGTATCTTAGTTATTGTGAAGTATATGCAGTAACACAGAAGTACATTTATTTCTTTAATATACTGACTTTGTAGCCTTTGAATATATCTGAAAGGAGTTAATAGATCATTTAACTTTCGAGAAACCTCCATAGTGTTTCCCCCATAATGGCTATATTAGCTTCCATCCCATTAACAGTGTATAACAATTTCTTTTTGTCCACACTTAATCGGTACTTGCTATTTTTTGTCGTGCTGATGAAAAGTATCCTAGCAAATGTGAAAGGATATCTCATTGGGTTTATTTTGCATTTCCTGTATACTGAATAATATTGAGCATTTTTCATAAACTCTTGGTCATTGGTCTTATTTATTTACAAAAATCCCAGTTTTCAGTTGACTTATCTGTCTTCTTGCTATTGAGTTGTTGAAGATATTAGTCTATCTAAAGAGTGTGAATGCCTGTGATAGACTACCTATAGTGTGATTCAGGTTCATATTAAAATATTTCATTAAGAATAATTAACTGTGAGAATTTCATAAACACACTTTTAATAATATCTGCCTTCACATTACTCCATAACTCCTCTCAGATATATCCTCTCCCCTCCCCTCCCCCACTTTGTGTATTTTTTTTCCTGTTTTAAAAATAAACTACTGAATCCAGTTCGTACTGCACATGTTGTACTGGGTGTGGCATCAACCTTTAGAGAAAGGTGGGCCATACTCTTAAAACATAACGGACTCCTTCTCCTCTAGAGCTAAAGTTCTCCGTAGTTCCTCAGTTAGAGATGGAGCCTCATAGGTGGAGTCTCATTTTCCCTACATTCTAGACTGCTAAATCCACACTTCATTGATATTCTTCCCATATGATCTAGCCATAGTTAAAAATGGAGCATTGGCCACCCTCCTATTATTTCATTGCTATTTTCCCTTCAGTTCCACCAATAAATGCTTTATATATTCATGTGGTCTGGGTAGGGTGCTGCAGACTGAACACTACATTGGCCGTGCTTACTAGAACAAGGTCTATGGTCCCTTAGGCTAATGCCATAGCCAGGTGTCAGATATGGCTCTTGTGCACTTGAAATGTGGTTAGTGGGACTGAAGAACTGAATTTTTAACTGCATTTAATTTTAGTGATTTAAATTTGAATAATAATTATGACTTCCTATTGGAAGGAATAACTTTAATAAGTTTACTCTTCTTGTTTCCTATGAATACTGTAATTAGAGGCTGTTTCATGCATAATTTACTTGTATCTTTGTTTTGAGTTCAACTACTAGTGTCCTGATGACTTCTGCATAATATCTACCATACTGGGATAGGATCCAAAGGGAACAGCCATGACATTCTTCCTCTGTTATTTATTGCTCAAGACCAGAGGGGCTCCCTGGCCATTGGTATTTCAACTCAAGATCTGGTTGTCCTCAGAATGCTATCTTCTACAGTGGATGTAGTCTGGCTCATAATATCGTTTGTTGCACTGTATGTAGACAATATTGGGAAGAGACGGGCTATTATGGAATACTTTATATTTAACCATAAGGTTGTTATGGATATGTTGTTTTTCACATGCTTCTTGCACAAACTAAGTGAAATCACAGCAAGAACTGGAAAAATCTGGTGATGCTAAAAGTCGTTATTTTATGCAACTTTTAGTGACAATACTTGCTTTTAAAAACATAAAATTAAGGGAGAAGTGCTACATTGGATAAATGCCTGAACATTAGATTTAATCTTGGAGTGTCCAAGAAAATAGCAGCATACGGTCACCTAAAATATAAAACATTATCATATTTCAAACAAAAATTCAATTATTGAGAAAAATAAATAAAAGCATAAGGAATTTATAATTGGAATAAAAATTCCAGAAAATCCAAAAAACATGAAAGAGGTGAAACAGTTAAAATCATTGCATGTGGAGGAGAAGTCTGCTGGTACGTTATCATCTGTTCACTTAAAATGCTGGAAATTAAATATATGCAAAATTCACAGTCGGAAAGTTTATTTTTTGTTAAACAACAGTTTCTGCTCAAAGTGGAGTCAAGACTGTTTTGCCTTTGATTAGAGGGAAATTTTGGAGTTTTCTGAAAATCAAAGTAAAGAAACAAAGGACAAGAACTATTTCTACTTAGGAATTCATAGTTGGTTCTTGAAAAGTGTTCAATTTCTAAATGAAATATTTTGAAAAGAAAAGAAGGAAATGCTGTTGTAAAACATGTTTTTAATATGAGTCCTGTACCATCAACACATCCTGTGACAACGTAATGAAACAAGCAACCAATCACCAGGAGAGTAATTGGTGTCATAAAAGAAGTCAATTAATTTGATATTTGGGGTTTATTGAGTTTTTAATCACATATCATCCTAACTTGCACACTTATAAACTGCCACTTCAGCAAATCTGGCTGCATAAATTTGCCTGTCTAGAGAGAAAGGTCCGCTTTCTTATCCCATACTCTGGTACAGTAGCCACTGTCACTGCAGGAGCAGATGTGACATTTACACAAAAAAACACATGATTGCTGTTTAAGCTTTGTAATCACACGGTTTTGACTTGGGACGTCCGAGTCGCTATCAGGGTTGTGTGCAGTCAGCCTTGGGTGCTTCTGAAGAAGAGCATATAGGCAAAGAACAAGAGTAAGTACAGGAATCTTTCCTTGTCCCAGGTACACTGTGCCTCTTATGGTGGAGATAGTGGATATCTGTGAGGTTACAAGAGCGGAAGCAATTGTGTTGAGAGCTTTTCAAACACCCATGGAGTTCAAGAATCAAGGAGTATGTCGATAGAAATTTCTAAATCGGAATAAATTTTAATTTAAACTTTTCTTTATTGAATAAATAATATGTCTTTGAAGAATATTTTAAATAAAACAATTTAGTTTTTCTTTTGTGTTCAACAGTTGTTTGTTTGTTATTTTAATTGTACTTCATTAGAGAATATGTCATTTTATAGACTTGTATCCTGTTTCTCTGGCTTCCTTAGAAATCTATTCTCTTCCATCAAAAGTTTTACACATTGGGCTGGGAAGATGGTGCAGTGGTTAGGAGTCCTCACTACTCCTCCAGACATCCTGAGTTCAGGTCCCAGTACCAACATCAGGCAATTCACATGTGCATGAAACTCCAACTCCAAGAGATCTGACATGTTCTTCTAACTTCCAAAAGCATCTGATACATGTGGTATGTGCATAAGTAAAAATAAATAAATGAAAACAAGTTTTGCACAGATTATTATGTATAGAAAGTGGTTTTCCTCTTTTAATGGAATTTCAAGAAATGAAAAAAATGGCCTCCTTTTAGAGAATATTATCAGGTGACTTCCTGGACAAGCACATGTCTTTTACAGTATTCTGGAAAATGTTGAACACCCCAGTAGCTGCTCTAATGCCTGTTGGCATTTACGCACTTAGTGCCCATGGAGCAATAACAAAATTCTACTCTAATACTAGATTTCTAGAGGGTGCTGTCACTTGACATTGCTCTTTCCCTTATTGTATTTAAAATATAGCTTTCATAAATTCATTTTAATATTTCACTTTCAACTTTCTAGGTGAATTAGTTTGATCATTGTGTGGCAATTTGGGTAACATTAGTTAGATTTTGGCCAATAAATAGAAATTTGTTTCTTTGTTTAGTTTTACTCACTTATTTAGAGACCTTTAATTGAAGCTTTTGATAATGCTATGGAGGTCAAGGCTGAGGATGTGTCAATATTACATCATCATGTCCTGATGATGCTATGGGGGTAGAGGCTGAATATGTGTCAAGGTGTCCTGATGATGCTATGGAGACAGAGACTGGGTATGTGTCAGCATTACATCATTGTGTCCTGATGATGCTAGGTATGTTTCAATGTTACAATCATCATGTCCTGATAATTCTATGGAGGTAGAGGCTGAGTATGTGTCAGTATTGCATCATCATGTCCTGAGTGAGAAGATCCTGTCGGGGGATTTATTTGATAATTGTAGGACTTAATGGTTTGCCAGGACAGTAACTTAGAAGAATTTGCTCTTTATAATTTAGTTTACGAATGCACGCTTTGAATGTCTTCTTTTATGCTCTCAAAACATCCTGTCAAAACATCTTGCTAAAATTAATGACTTAGAACCGATGCTCAGCTTTCAAGGATGCTGCAGTGATTTATTGAGTGGTGCCAGTCTACAGTGTCATTGGGTGGAGAGCACTTGTCCTCATGTAATAGGGCTAATATCGTTTCAAGCTGCTGTCAGTTGACTTGGTGGAATTGCTTAGATACACTCCCTACTCGGTTAGCTTGTGGTGACTGCCCTTATGTATTCACAAATCAGGAGCCGGGGGAAACACTAATTAGCCACCCTCAAGGAAGATGCCCCAGTCATGTAAACAATATCCTGAATTCTCTGTGCTGTAATGAGGACCAAGCACCAGTGGCAGGTTCTTTGCTGTGCTGTGCCGATGCATCAAGGTTCAGCAATTTTCAAGAAAAGAGTTATTGGATTCAGGCCCAGTAATGCACGGAGTCTGTTAATCAGCTCGCTGAGACTTAGGGTCTGCAGGATCCACAGGGAGTAGAAAACTCTCAGAAGTTAAAGGAGACTTTGGCCCATGGTGTTGAGAAGTAGAGCAAGGGCAATCTCCTTAAATATTTAGTTGTACACAGCCCTTAGTGTTCCTTTGGTCTATGCAGAGTCAATATTTTGTTCCCTTTTTGTTAACATAGAAGAAAAGAACATATATGTTCATCTAACTTGCTAGTGACCTTCCTCTTCTTCTTTTTCCACCAACAGAGGAGTAATCAGGTTGCCAAGAAACAAAGGGCGTCACAAGATATATGTGTAAGGTACATTGGTCATGGCTCTACAAATATGATTTAGCCTAAATCAGGGACAAACACACTTTATCAAGTCTGCATGACAGAGAACTTGGGAAATAAAACATTAATGGGAACAGAACTGAAAACTCTCTTCTGCTCTCCAGTAATCAGAGAAAAGAGAAGGACACATGAGTGCAGAAAGTCATTGCTGTAGGTGAATTAGGATTATGCAATTTTCCCATGTTATTGACATGGAAGGGAGCTGTAAGAAATTCCTATGGAATAAAATTGGAAGGGAAGTTAAAAGGCACCAAGAAAAGAGACCAAAAAGCCTTGATGTGTAGTAAGCAAAGGGAAATTCTCACTTCCATGAAAACTGTATCAAAACACGGGGAAACAATGATTTCCAGTGACTTTGAACCTAGTAGCATTCATCGGTTTCCAGTTCCTAACCTCGACTTTGCTTGTTTTCACAGCAAACGACTCAATGGTTAATTTCATCTTAAAGTACCAGAGAGGGTGAGGAAATTAGTCACATGAGAAATAATATATCAAAACTGTTTGTTGTCTTTTCTCATAGATTTTAGGGATTGTACCTAACCTCCACCAGTCTTTAGGAATGAACATGTATTGTGCAAGCAACATGTAGGTAGCCATCTTGTACAGGAGACGCTGGAATGGATTGATGTATGTAAATGGTTTTAGTCGCAGTTGCTGTAACTTAAGCGAAGCTGTAATAGGAAAGAACAGCTAGCATAGGCTGCAGTGAGTTCTATATTACCCAAAGTACAGAAAATGATTTCTTAATAAGCACTTACATACATTTCCTAGTAAGTGGTCATGTCGTTCAGTCTTCCATGTTTTCATTAAAGGCCCCATAGATACTTCTGTTGTATCTTTGCAAACTGGAAATGTACATGATCAGTTAAGAGCTTAGTTCTGATTGTTTTCAGTAAGATCAAAGCAGTTTACTTGATGAGAGCCGAGATTGTTGATTTAGTTTCTTTCTGACTGGGTCATGGAGTACACCCAGACATTGTCATTCTGAATTAGACTGAGGGCTTTTCTAGATAAAATTAATTTGACTTTTGAATTTAATCTGCTTGAAGTAAGCAGTTTGCTCTTCCTTCTGAGGTCCCATGCAATCTTCCTGAACAGAACAAAATCCCTCAGTTTCCTTGGATTGTTCGTTTTCCTTGTCATCTACCATGTATTGAAACATCAGACCTGAGGTCTCAAGACCACCTGCTTTGGATTTGGAAGTACATAGTTTTGAGACTAGAATTGGCCTCTGAGTTCTCCTTGGGCTCTGGCTAAGCAGTTTTGCAGATTTTGAGACCTAGTGTCTGGAATCATGCGATACAAAGATCTTTTCTCTCTCCCGGAGAACCTTCTCTGTCCCAACTCCATTCCCCTCTTATTTTGTTACATTTCCAGGACTTACAATTTGAAAGAAGTTCTTTAGAGCAACAATGCTGGAAAAATCTTACTGCACGGAATTAAATAGGCAAACAAAGAAGGTTTCTATTAGATGAGTGTTGGGCAAAGCTGTTGGAATGGAGGGAGAAAGTGAACTCAGCTCTGTTGAAACAATGCCTCCTAAAGGTTTGTAAGTAGAAGTGGCTCTCTTGGGTGATAGAGATGGATTCTTACAGAGGAAAATAAGAGAAAAACTCTGAATGAATGCATTCCTTTCAAATCCAGTATTCATCAGTTCTGCGCCAATGCCAGCTTTCACAGATCTTGGTAGGTTGTAGTAGATATACACTGTAGTTTAAATGAGAAAGGTCTCCTTAGGAGCCCGTATTTGATCACTTAGTCTACAGTCAGTGTTGCTATTTGGGGAGTTTATGAAATTTTTAGGAAGTGAAGCCTTGTTGCAGTAAGTATGTCATTAAGGGAAGCCTTTAAAGGTTTATAGTTCTCTCTCCTGTCTATGAATGAAACTGTTACATCTAGTTTCCTGAATCTACTGCTGTGCCACACCTGTCCCACAATTATAGACTCTAATCCGTTGGAACTATAAATCAAAACAAACTCTTTCTTCCTTAAGTTGCTTTTGGTCATGGGATTTTATCAGGACAACAGAAAAGTAACTAAAATAGAAAGTTAATAAGTGAGTGTTGACGATAGAGGTTTCTTTGCCAATATGTTGATTTTAAATGACTTTACTGACTTCTTATAGTCTCATCAAAGACTGCATAATGCCCTATTAAGTGCAAATGCTAAATCATGGCTAATTAAATACAAAAAGCTACAGTTTGTGGTTCATTTTACCTGCACTAACATAAAAAACTTTCTACCATAAAAAATATTTTCTTGAACCTCATTTAATGGCCAACTCTTCCCTAAGAAGACAGTGGTGAGTAAGCTTGAGCTAGTTCCTCTCCTGACAAAACTTACCTCTCCATGACGGAGCACTGTGAGTGGGAGTGTCTTCTGCTCCTAGTTACTGTTTTTTACATTTGTATGTTATGTGTTTTGTGTGTACATGTGTGTACAGGTGTGAATGTCAATGTACTCCAGTGCAGAGACCAGAATTTCATGTGAGGGATCTCTCTTAGCTGTCCTTCACTGTATATTTTACTTGGTTTCTCATTCATCATGAAGTGCCAACAGTTCAGCTAGTCTGACTGGTCAAGTCTAGGGCACTACCTACCACTGTGCTGGGCATTTTTCATAGGTGCTGGGGATTCACACTCAGATCCTCAACCTTGTGCAGCAGACACTTCACCCACTGAACTATCTCTCCACTACCTTGTTCTATAGTTGAATGAGAAGTCATCTTATTTCCTTATTTAAAATTGAGGATTAATTTTTGAAGTGATATTAAGACCAATATTGATCCCACATCTGTGTGTGTGTGGTGTGAACATACACACGTGCAAAGGTAATTGAAGAAAAGCTTACTTGTTCTTAGCTTTCATTCTGGATTTCTTTCTTTCTTTCTTTTTTCTTTTCTTTTCTTTTTTTTTTTTGAGACAGGGTTTCTCTGTGTAACAGTCCTGGCTGTTTTGGAACTCACTCTGTAGACCAGGCTGGCCTCTAACTTACCAAGATCCACCTGCCTCTACGGTTAAAGGCATGGTTCACTATTGCCCAGCCTTAGCTGCTATTCTGGATTCTGGTTCTTCAATACTATATCCACATAATAAATCACATATACATAATCCCTGCAAATGACGGACAGTGACTAAAGCAATAGCAACTGTTTTCTTTGTGGGTAAGAGAAGAACCCAAGGCCCTTTCGTGCTGTTAAAGACTTACCTTTGAGAGCAGCAAGGAGGGCATTCTTACTTCTAACTCCTTTGATTATTTTCTGGCCTCGCTTGTAGGAAAAAGACCAAAATATTAGAGATCCTTCCCTCCCCCAGTCCTCTCTTTTTTCGGACACAGTAATTGCATTTTTATTGTTATCCATTATTTTAACATCATGTTGCATTTTAATTACAGGTCATGCCATTTCAGCTAGAACTGAAGTGAAACAAAAAAGAAATTATACAGTTTCCCAAGAGCTTATGCGGCTTCATGTTGGCTACAGCTACTGTGGTTACTTTTTCCACGCAGTTTACAAGATCAGGCATGTATTAGCATGCTGCTGATGGCTGATTTTTTTCTACATGCAAAGTAGTTTGGGTTTCACCTTATACTATATTAAATGACATCAGCAGCATCTTAGGTTTTCCTAGACAGCGACACGGTGTCCAAAGTTGTTGAAAGTCTTAACTTTTCCTATGGAATTCATTCATTGGTACATATATTTATTGTAAGACAGGCTCTCTATATGTATCTCTGGATGGCATGGATCTTGGAATCGGCCAACTTGAAACCTGCCTTTGCTTCCTGAGGCAAGGACCATTTCTGAAGACTGACTTATTGCTGTCAGTGAAGCCTTTTTCACATAATATTATGACTTTTCAATAATGTTTAAAGGGTGCTCTCAAGACCCCACTGTACCTAGTCTGTGTGGGTGCTTAATTTTAGTAATACTGGTCAATTTATTCTTTTATATTATTCTTGATTCTCTCAGAAGTGCTGCTAAGAGGGTGTTGGTATGAGCTAGGTCCTGTCAGAATTCTTACCCATTATAGTCTACATTACTGTTTAGTGTCACTGATGCCACACATTAATCTACTGAGAAACTCCATGTGACTATTTGCAAAGATGGAAAAAAGGGACTCAGTAAAGTTCTGAGGTAGCAAAAGGGAAAATCGTTTCCATGAAACACTAAACTGCCTACCAAACACCTAGAGCTCCTAGTTGGTGTTTTGGAACAGAAACAAAAGTCGTATGGATTTCTTTGGTGCATATTTTTAAGGCACTATTTATTATTATTATTATTATTATTATTATTAGTAGTAGTAGTAGTAGTAGTAGTAGTAGTAGTAGTAGCAGCAGCAGCAGTAGTACACCGGATGTACCACTATCTTTCTGAGCATGTGGGGTTAGCATGTTTGAGTTCCTGCAAAGAAAGATTCAGTGATAGCCCTGGGAACCTCTTCCCCATTGAGTACAGGATGCGGAGCCATTGCCATTGATTCCTAGATCCTGCTTGGGAGTGGGAGAGTTGAGTTAGAGAGTCACTGCTGTGTTCTGAGCTTTTCCAGCCCAAGAAGTTTTTAGGCTATTTAACGTATCCCATGTGATCCCCTTAATTGCATGCACAAGCTCGTCAGGAGAACCTCTAGCTGAAGCAAATCAATAATGTATTCAGAGCACAGTGGGAAGGCACTGGTAATGGAGTTTTCAATTGCCCAGAGTGTGCTGGCCGATTTGCTTCTGAGTCTTGTTAGCCTGATCAATAATTAGACCAATAACTTCTGGGGCTTCACGGTCAGGTTTTGAGATATAGATTCTGATTAGGTGACAGTGTGAGCAAATTAGCTATCCAGCTTCCATGGAGTCTAGCCTTAATTATAACGCTGAAACTGGTTAGTCCGGTCAATCATCAAACCCATAGCTTTATTGCTAGAAAGAATAATGAATATCTAAATACACAACATAAGATCACAGGGTGATTTTTGAAACGTTTTATAACAAATGGACAACAGTGAACAAACTTTCAGATGCATCCTAGGCTGGACTGTGCTCTCCTGAACTCATGAGACTACATGCAATCTTTTCCATGCTTACCACTTGAAAAGGTATTTTAATGGCATTATGCTGTATGTTCCCCTTTCTTTTCATTCTTTTCCCCCCTCTTCTAATTTCCCCTTTATAACACATCTAATTCTTTTTCTTTGAGTGTAAGAAAAAAACAATTTGTCCTCTATGTCAGCATATACTGGAATTTCCTCTGTTTTTTTTAACATTTAGAAAGATATTACATTTAAACATAAAAAATATCCAGGACCAACTTAATACAAACACTACTTGAATGTGTCTCTAATAATAATGTACTCCTAGATGAGAATGCTTCCTAAATTTTCCAGATAGATTTATGCAAAGAAACAACACTCTATAGAACTTACCTTTTTTTTGAAACTTTTACATCTATTTGCACAAATGCACATTTTGGTTGATTTGAAGTTTAGATCAAGAAAAAATTGGAATTCGTAAGTTCTGAGGGAATATCATCATGGAAAAAACAAGGAAGGTCACTATCCTTAAGTGTCAAAGTCTTGTTGGGTAGTTATGGAAAATAATGTATAAATGACTAACAGGAAAAGCGTGGCTCATCTAACATGACAATGTCAAAACCACTGACTATGTTAGAGACAAGAGTAAGACAATCTTCACATGCTGACATGTGACCCGAGATTTCAATGATGAGAAGAAGACCCTAAAGCACAGGTAGCTTCTACTCAAAGAATCTAAGGGGAAGCCAACTCAGCCATAAAGATGAGGGTTTTACCTTGAATGATCACTTTATATGGACAGAGTTCCTATTTTAAATATGCTCATGGATCATGTTGAAACTTTTCCTTCTTGATCTACAGTGGTACCCAGTATATGGTAGATACTTAATAAGTGCTCATTAAATGACCTAATGGACCAGAACTAAATCTTGTAAACAAAAATGGCATTAAAGTTATGATGTTTCCACAGACTTCCTGCTGCTGCCTACTCCAGGCAAGAGTGACATTATAATATCATGCTGAATTATGTGAGCTCTAATCTACTGCTAAGAATTGGCTCACAGAAAATTTACCTCTTTTTATTGAAAGAATTTTTTTTTAAAAAAAAAGTGTTCAAAATAGAATTTAAAAAAAAGTGTACAAAATAGAATCAGTGATTCATATTCTCAACCCAACAGAGACCTTAGTTAGGGAATATATATGTTCTTCCTGCCTTAAAATGTGTCAAGGGTCAGTAGTATCAAAACAGGCCTAGAACTTGATTAAAAGGCACAGTCTCAGTCCCCTGCCTCTTCCCACAAGAAAAAAAAATCTGTATTTTTAAAGAATTCTGTGATGACTTATGCATACATAGGGCTTGAGAGGCACTGCATTGTGACAGTGAGTCCCAGATATTAGCTTTCGCAGTCCGAGTGGAGGTCAATTGGAACAGGTGTTGTGTTTTAGTTTTTGTTACTGGGCTTCTCCCTTTACCCAAAGAATAGAACACTGAAATACATCATATATATCATAGGCAAGCAAACAGATAAACAGAAGTTGGCCACTCTATTCTGGTACATCTTCCTCCCATCAGCTGGAGATGCCGAATTTAACCAACTGCATTGGCAATAGGTTCACATTAAAATTATTTGTTGTTTATTTAATGTTCAGATTTGACTGAGTATTCTATAACAACGCTATTCATTGACTTATCACAAACTGAGCTGAAAGCCTTTATAAAAGCCCCTCTGTTAACCGTTCTAGAGCTGAGATTTAAAACAAGTTCTGAGTGTGGGAATTCTTTGTAATATGTAACCACATAAAGAACAAGGGGTTGGTACCTGTGCAAATCGTCATATTTCTTGCTTCATAATTTATACATGTTCATGTACCATTCAGTATTGTAAATCAGTCATTGGCAGTAGCACATGAGGTAAAAATGTGTGTCTCTAAATCAGTAAATCAAATACAATTTATTACAAAGCAGTTGTCCTCATAAATAATCTGATGTGCCCACTTAGTAGAAAAGCCAAGAATTAGAGAGTTTACATTCTTAATTCTCCTTTAGTAAACTCTCCAGGTTTTGTCTCATTTAACTTGGGACAAATTTGAACTCATAAAATGTTATAGATATTTAAAGAACATTTCTTGCTGAAATCAATTTTGTAGCAAAACTTTTTTCATAAAGTAATAGTTTGTGAGTCTTTTTCTCTTAATAATTTGTGAACATTCATTGTAGTTGGGTGATACAGAACAGTCAGCTACAATAGTTATGGAGAACTACTGGAGAACAGCCACCAAAATGACTGATCAGTTCAGCTTCCAAATACTTTTCCCTGAAGACTTTTTTTTTATAGTTTTAGTAAAACATTACCATGCTGTATAATAATATTATACTTTTAGACTCGACATTATACTATAAGCACTTTATCATTATATTTATTATTTGTTTATTATTACATTTATATTTATCTACATAATACCCAGGATAGTGGCTACAAGTAAGTTTTAGTGTATTTTCTTTAATCGTTTTGAGTTTGGGAAGTGTTATCTGAATCTATGCCATTTGTTAATCACATTACATAGTAAACAGGAGCAAACGTGGCCCCCAATCTCTCTATCTTGTCACTTACAAATGTGCCCAGTCTTTGGAGAAGTGAAGAATGTGTTCCCCTGGGAAAGGGTAGGAACTTAGTTCTAGTCAGATACCCAGCTTCCTTTCATTTGGAAACTATCAGAAGGTTTAGCTGTTTCCCATGTACTGTAGGTCCAAAGAAAACCCAGTTCCCCGGACTCCAAAAGGCAGTCCATTGGGCTCAACTTGAACTACAGGATGATTTCTTGTGGTCAGATAAAAACCAGCATTCCTCAGGGATTTGTGAAAAGGGTTCCTTCCCATCTGCCAAAAGGAGTCATTTCCATAACCATAGGCAGAAGGGACAAACGACTACCTGTGGTACCTACCAAAGCTCATGCTGGCCTGCAGGCTCCCATAGTATTATGGACCTGTTACACATTTTGAAGTCCATGCTAGCATCCTAGCCCTTCCCATCTCCTCCTCTACCCTAAATTTCCTCCAACTCACAGACTTCCACTCCCCTACTGGTCATACTCCTTATAAAACTGTTCTTGATATGTTCTAGTTCTCTCTCCGCTCAGTTCCTGTTTATCTTGCTATATGTTTTCTATTCTCTACCTCCTGCTATTTTTCCCTCTTCCACAGATAGCCCAGGCCAAGTTCAGTCTGCAGGTCATGTTCTATCTACTTTCCCTGCTCTGGACACTTCCCTGATGCCTCTGGCTATTCTCTCTCTCTCTCTCTCTCTCTCTCTCTCTCTCTCTCTCTCTCTCTCTCTCTCTAATTTCTACAAAAGTCCTCCCCCTTAACCATCCCATGGAGGAGTCACGTCACCATTTATATACATACAACTCCTCTAAGAGCTCAGAGAAATGCAATCATAGCTGTCACCCCAAATGTAAGACTGAGTATAATTTGTTGGGTGGAAAGAGTTAAATGAACTTTAACTGAAAAGCTTCCTTTCTTTTCCTCTCAGGGTACAAAATAGCCAAGGGCAACAGTGGATGACTAATGTGTAGAATATCGCAATTAGTATAGCAAGGTACTTACAGGGATCAAATTAAAAAATTCATTAACGTACGCACTTAATTAAGAAACACTTTTCAGTTTACATGATAAATTATGACACCTATTAAATCTTCTGCTACAAGCTGTAATGGCTTCTTTGCTCCCGGGTAGAGAACTATTGCCTTTGAGGTCCTTTGAAACTCCCCAAGGACCAGTGCATTAGTTACAAGTGTATTAAAAACAATGCTTTCCCCTGCAAGGTGCAAGAGCCTCTTGATTGAAAACTAATTTAAACTTAAGAAAGCACCAGGGAGCAGGAAGGAGGCTATCACCTAGCAAGCAACTCTACAATCCACACATCCACACACAATGACCTTGAAAAAGAAACAAAAGTCTTTGAAATGGTCAGGAAGATGCCCTGTTTGTGCTTTGTGTCTTGTGCTTTCTGTGCTCTCACTGCCCCCTGCTAAGAGGAAATGCTGTTATGAGACAGAGAACTCAATGAGACTGGAGTACTTCTTAGGTCAGTTGCAAATGCGTCTTTTGTTTCCATCTAGTGGGATGAATTAGGATGGCGAGAAGGATGGAAAACAGAGTGAGAGGGAGGGGAGGGCGGAGTTAAGTAAGAGTGAGAATCCACACCTAAGGAGTCAAATGCATCCCTCAGACTCTGGTGGGGTCTCGAGGAAGCACAGCGGTAGTGTGGTAGTGTCATACTCCCATGCTTTTCCTTGGGATATCTTCAATGTCTTGTAGTGTGTGTTGTTCAGGATCCTCGGGCTAACAGGACCAGTAAGGAAAGCTACAGTATCAACTTGGTTTCTCAGGGCCACATTTCTTTAGGATCCCGGGCACAATTCTCTTGTCTCTGGAATAGAAGAGGTTCATACATGGTCATTTGCTGATCTCTGCCTTCAGTGTGAGGACCAGGAACTATTACTAACTCTCGGATCTCCTAGGTTAGAAACCTAAGAACCCTCGGAACTTTTGGGTACCAAGAAAACTCCATTTCTCCAAATTCCAAAGGCAGAAGGGACAAATGGCTCTCTATGGCACCTATTAGCATACAGAAGCCCATGCTGGCTCCAGGCTCCTTCAGTATCATAAGTACCTGTCACACCTTTCAAAATCCTTGATAATATTAGAGTTCTTCTCATGTCCTCCTCTACCCTAAGCTCCCTTCAGCTCAGGACTTACCTTCCCCTAGTTACTCATTTTCCTTATAACTCTGCTAATACTCAATGTTTCATCCTGTTGTCCCCTGAACTCCTTCTCTCTCCTTCTTTACTTCCCTCTCTTGTGCCCTCTCTCTTTGCCTCCCCTGACCTCTCTCTATTTCTCTCCTCTCCTCCTGCTTCTGCCATGGTCACGTTCAGTCTACTTTGTTTTCTCTCTGCTCTGAACTCTTCCAGGTACCTCTGGCTATTTTCTCTGTTTCTCTCTCTTTCTCTCCCTCCCCCATAGCTACAGTCAAACCTACAGCTCAAACACGTCATAGGGTAGTCACACCAATTAGTTGATACACAAATCACTTTGGATTCTCTGCAGGAACCAAACTACTGATATCAAACAATGGAAGGAAGATTCTTGGCAGGAAGTGGGCAAGCAGAGGCCATAAGAATCTGGGGGCAGGAATAGAAAGAGAGTGTTTCTCCATTCATTTCTCATTAAGTTCTTCCCTTTGAAGTCATATAATGGATCACACCTTAAACTTCACAATGTTTAAATCTCTAATCTGGAACGTGGAGGTCCTGTGTCTACCTTCTTCATTATAGAGATACCACAAACATAAATAAATAATCCCAACACAATTATCTTCATGTCCATTGCTTGCTTGCTCATGTCCATTGTTGTTTTTTGGTCTGCAACATGACTTTTGTGGAAATTTCTGGAAAACTGAGCCACAGAACCCTTGTCAGTGGGAGAGGGCCACAAATCACATCAGAATGGTGATGGCAACCAGCCTCAGGTTCAGCAAACTTTATATTATTCAGAAGGCGGAAGGGAGAGAACAGGGAATATAAGTTCTGAAGCATGGGTAGTAGCTGGGCAGGGTTAAAACTCAGTTCCCCTGACTCCCCAGTGCTTTGGTTCCTGGAGATCTGGGGAGTGAGTGGGGACAGTTGAGTGGAATTTCCTCTGTTCATCTGGGGCAGTTTGGGGAATGCCCACCATGTGACAATTTGCATTTGCCACCACGGGAGCTAGGTCTAGCCAGAAACTGTTTGAAATGCACTTTCTGGCCACAGAAAGCTTGCCCTTGCCCTTAGATCCTCAGTGTTGGCATTTCCTACTGTTTGCTGGAAATGTTGTGGTTGTCTGTGGCATGACTGTTATGTTCCATGAGGTGACCTGAACAAAAGGAGGCTTGTGATAAGGCTTGAGGTAAGCACTGACTTCCTCTCCACACAACTGAAATGGTCAACCGTCCATTTTACAAAGGTTTCCCTTGTGATTTACACTTAAAATTTGGAGTAAGCTGACCTTGCACTTTTATCCTTGGCGGGACCATTTAGAGCCGCAGGTGTGAGCAACCCCAGGACCACAGCATCGTCTCATTGCCTCCAGCCTGGAGAACAGAAACTACTCCAGATGCCTTCAGGCTTTCCTGGTGTACCTTAACTGACAGTTAATTATTTTTACAGTTCAGTCTTTCGTAAGGCATCCAGTGCCGTCCAAAGCAGCTGCCTTGTGTGACATTCTCGATGATCATTCGTTCCGCCAAATGATATTGTGTGTTGGCTTCCCAGAACTCTTTCTGGAGAAGGGGACACGTGTGAATTCCAATAGAAAGCATGTGTTATACCAACAGGAAAGGAGAGGCACAGAATTCTCACAAGGAACATTGTTCAGCCAGTTACCACAGTAGGCAACTAGAATTTAGTCTCAGGAAATCTCCTTGGAGATTATAAAATCCATGGCTTAAATTTATTCTGACTACAGACAAGGGGTCTGGAACAATTATGTGTTCCTAAGAGGCTTTGGTCAGGAGTTTTTAGTAAGAATGTCAATGCTTGACATTTTAAAATTTCTTTATTATTTCATATGCAAATACTATGTATTTACATATTCTCTTCCTCTTTCCCCTCCTTATCCCAACTGCTCCTAGACTCTCCCTGCCTCCCCTGTATTGCTCTCCCAACTTCATGTCTTCTTTCCCCCCCTTCTCTCCCCCATCCCTCCCCCATCCTTCTTTCTTCCTTTCTCTTTCTCTTCACCCTTTGTGTAACCCACTGAGTCCAGTTCGCACTGTCTGTCCACAGTATAGCTTCCTTCCCTTAGTGCCTATCAATAGACA
>JAQHUG010000054.1:1958087-1987337 GCA_028555095.1 Dicrostonyx torquatus | reverse complement strand
CCTCTCTCTCTCTCCAAAGTGGTCATTGCCACAACCTTTAAGCTCTTAGCTACTGTTCCAGCACCATGCCTTCCTTCCAGTCTGTACCGTGCTCTGCACCATGATGGTCACCCTCAATCAAATACTTTCTTGAAAAGTTTCCGTGGTTATGGTGCATCCTCCCAGCAACAGGGAAGTCACTGAGCAAGCTCTTCCCTTGGGTGGAGACTCATATACTCAGCTCCTCTCGATGCTACATTTTCACCCTGTTGTGCCCATGAGCATCTGGGTTTCCTGTCACTATATTGGTAAAAGCATTTAGGCTTAAAGATGCAGATGTTGCCAATTGAAGAGATGCTTCCCACACCTTAAAGCAACAGCACTTAGGGGCTTTTATTTGTTTTTCCATTTAACTAGAAATTGTGATTTAGAAGGAAGGGGGAAGAGAGGAAGGAATGCTTCTCCACAGAAACAGCTTTTCAATGGAAGTGGGTTTGTCATAAAATGGGGACAAGTCCTCCAGAGAGAAACTAAACAGGGCATGAGGATGCCAGAGGAGGGACAGAACCTTGTTCCCTAGAGAAGTAAGAGGTATATATCCAAAACTCACTTTCCATTAGCACTCCAACCCAGGCTAATGCCAAAGATCATCACCAGACTTACTGCTAGCATACTTCATTGACATTGACAGGCAATTCAGATTCAAAATATTATGATGTCCTTTCTAGGGGTCTTTTTATGCTTCACTCTCCTAGTCTGAGTTTCTTTCAAGGTAAAAAACTAAGTCAAAACCTCAGCTCTCATGTCTGATTGCAGTCTTGTTCCTCCGGGCCTGGCCGCACTTGGTTATATGCTGTTTTGTATGTGCAAAAATCCAGCAGTTGAGGAGGGCAGATGCAAACTACTATATCATAGTACGTCTCTAGCCCATGGTATCCAGTAATAATATAATGACTAATCCTTACAGAACGCTTAAAAATGTCCACAGCAAGCATAAGTGGCTGCCCCATGCACTGAGGGAAGTAGGCACTAGCTCAGGTATTCTGAACCTAGGAGTAGGTCCTTAACATCGATCCAGGATTGTTTTCCTCAAACAACTACTGAGCAGTCATCTCAGTAAACGGTGTGCTTTATGGAAGGGAACTAAAAACCCTAATAGGTGTGAGGACAGAGCTCCCAATTTTGGAGGAGGGTACGATGGTGTCATCATTGGTGAGATTTTAGAAATAAAAAATTAGCAATGCGTTTTCCTTTTTAAATAAAATATTCAGCATCAGTGATACACACATTCTACCTCATGTAAGTGTTCCATCTATTTATTTTACAAGCCTGCTTCAATGTTATTTTAAATAACAATATTTGTGCAGTCAACTGTACAAAGTCTTACAAGAAAGTCATATGGTCGAAATGTTCCCATTTGTTCCTGAGTATCCCTGACTTTCTTGAAGTAGAAATTTCAGACAGTTAATTTCAGATTCAAGTTTAAAATAGAGCCTATTTCTCCTACTAGCATGCTGGTGGTTTAAAGTAGAACACAAATGAGTTTTCAAGGTTCTTGAGACATTTTAATAAATCACTGGGTGAAAATGTCAACACAAGATTTTTTTCAGGTGATGAGGTGTTAAGCAGTAGATCATCCTTAGCAGAGGTTTTCTTTGCAGATTGTTGTTTTTTGTGCGGTAAGATCCCTTATGAATGCATCAAAATGTCCCGTAATGGCTGCTAATCACCCTCATGTCAGGGCTTATAGCTTCAATATATCTTCCTAAGGCTACACCAGAAGACAGTTACAGTTTTAAGAAGCGGTGCTTCAGACTGCCATCAAGTATGTCCCCGGTCCCAGTTCACCCAAGTGCACATTTCTGTTTATGGTTGAGGAGGGCAGCTGTCCTTAGGTATGAGAGGACTCTCACTGAGTTCTGACTTTTGACTCTTTTCTAGAATAATACAGAGGGGTGAGGGAGAAAGATGTTTTGTTGGAAAAGCATTAATTCAAGTAAGATGTCCTGATCTATGGGGGTGGAACGCTGCAGGGCCTCCTGTCACCTTTCGTATACCTGTTGAGCCCCCTCCATTGGGCTATTCCTGAGCTTAAGCTACTCTTGGTCCTCTGTTAGTGGGTTCTGTTTTCTCTTCCAGCCTGCCCATTTCTGCCCACATAAAGCCGACTGTGTGCTTCTTGTTTGACCTCATTCTATCTATGCTTTTACTCATTTTATGATTCACATTAGCCACCCGCCTTCCTTTCTGAAGCAGATAAAGTGTGTTGGGCTGAACTTCTGAGCATTTCTCCCACCGCCTCTGTTGACTGGCTCTGCTATACTTGAACCTGCGATTTCCTCCTCTCTCTGTCCAATAATGTTGGAACCTTTTCAGTTTTATGTTACTGTCTGATTCTAATTATTCTGCTTTTCTTCCTGAATGCCTTTGGATTCTGACCCACTTGGCTTCTTCAAAACTGAGGCTTGATTTTTGTCTCTTATTCTCTTAAGCTGTGTGAAAGAATTATACCCCAGGACTTCCTTTTCTAATTGATGATTCTACATTTTATGAGAACTCAGGTGTCGTTAGTTATATGTTGTGGTATTTTGTGTTCTGACAAATAAAGCTTGCCTGGAGATCAAAGGGCAGAGCTAGCCACTAGTTTACCATAGAGTTTTGGAGGTCTGTACAGACAGGCAGGAGGTGATAATATTTGGCAGAAAGAAGTGACAAGGCCAGGCATAGACAAATCTCAGCCCACTTGGTCTGAGGATATGGCTTAGAAAGGAGTGAATGTGGATGGTCCATTGCTTCTCTGATCTTTCAGCTTTTACGTCAGTATCTGACTCTGGGTTTTTATTGATAAGACCAATTAGGATCATGTTTCAGGTATATACTCACACTTTCATGAACTCTTGTTTATGATATGATTCTTTTAGTGTGGGTAGTACTTTTGTGCATTTGCAGAATTTATATAAAAATGAAAAGAACACAAGTATTTCTGAAATTAGATGCAAAATTTATAAACTTATTTTCTAGTCAGATATTTACCAGAAATTCCTTTTAAGAAAAGCAAAAAATTATATTGAATTTGTGTTTGTGTGTGGGGGGCTTGTTTGTGTTTGTTTGTGTGTGTTGAGAAAGTCATAGGACATTTAGCTATGCAAATATAAAGTGAAATACATCTAAGACAAAAGATAATTTCCATGAAACTTATTTGGTCTTATTTGTTGTGGATTTAAGCATCATCTTATTCAATTTCACTTTCTTGTTGTATAAAGAAATATGTTCTACTTTTCTTTAAATATGCATGTTTTGCCTAGGAACTTAAAAGTTTCTCCAAGGCCTGATGTTTGGCTTTGTCACTGACCTGTGACACTTCTGGGAGGAGGTGAGACCACTGGAGAATAAGCAGTAGTGGAAGGATGTTAGATCCCCAACGATAAACTGGGAAGGAGAAATTGAGACACTTGGAACCCCCTTTTCCACCATTTTTTCTTCTGGATCAATATAAGTTAGCAATTTTGCTAACTTGCCCACACATGATGGAGCAAAGCGGTCCTGTCTGAGACCTCTGAAAATCTGAGCTGGAGTGAATCCTCTTATCAGTTCCTTCCCTGCAGTAATTGTATCACAACAAGATGCAGAGCCGATTGGCCAAGCTTACAGCTTTTCTGTTTCACATGCACTTAATATCTATTTGCTTCAGTTGCAGTGAAAAAGCTAGGGACATAATACCTCTTCATTTAAATGATAAAGTTTAACCATACAGTCTCTTTCATGCCCTAAAGGTTGCTTGTTAGGGATAAGATTTGGATAGTACAAAAATTTATATACTTCATGTTATTCTGACTAAAAATAAACTGCAATTCACAATCCTCATCTTAGAGACTTCTTTGGACTATGGATGGTGGATAACAATAGGTCATGGTGCAGAGAATAAGCATCTATGACCTACTTAGTCATAAAAAGGATATCTCTATCAACCCACCTTGTCTCATGCTCAGAGAACATCAGTAGATGAGGAGATAAAAAGATTATGAAAACCAGTGATTCGGGAATGGAAGATGAAATAGTGCTTTCTGAATATGCTGTGCTCATCAACGCATAACATCTGTTACCTGCACAAGACCCGTGTAAGAACAAGCCAGTCAACATTCCAGAATTGGGAAGGAGTGGTTCTCATGAGCTTCTGCCCCTAGCTAAGGTGCTATTTATAGTTGATAGCTGCCACAGGAGAGAGAATAAGTTTTCTTTAAAGGTTTGGTCCTTGCTAGATAAATTGGCCATAATGGATTGTCTCACAGCTTTGCAGACATACAAAACACAAATTGGACTCAGTGGGTTATAATATACATGAAAAGAGGACATAAAGTTGGGAGGGAATTTTGGGTGTATCTGAAAGAGTTATAAGGAAGAGGGGAGTGGGTAAATATGACCCAATCCACTGTTTGAATGAATTCCCAAAACATTATAATGTTATACTTGCAAAATAAAGCTGCAAGAGTCAGTTTCTTCGTGTTTATCGCTCATTTTAATGAGTTTCCTATAAACTTGTGTTTGTTCAGATTCATCTGTAGTTTTCATCTTAGATAACAGGGGTTAAAAGGCCAGAGTTGTTGCATTATTTCAGGTTTCCAGTGAGTTTATCATTTCTTTTCAAGGCGTCATTGGAATATTTAAATAGAGGCTCTAGAGAAAGTATGTCTTTACTTTATACCTAAACAGTGCTGGTAAGCATCTCTGCTCTGGACAAATGAGAGCACTTGATACATTGAGAGAAAGAAAGGTATCATTTAATTCTTCTAGCAAGTAAAAAGAGAGCAGAAAGAAGAAAGATGTCAAACCATTTCCTTCAGAAATGTCCATTGTACAAAAATGGATGGTGAATCTAGGAATGATTAAGCCCAAAGCATACTGGCTCCTGGTGTTCGTTTATCTTCAATGGGAGTTTGACACATATTTCACTTCGAAAAATTATGATTTATGTCACTAGTTCATTTCTTTCTTTCTTCTACCATCACCCAAGGCTACCTTCTGTTTGAGGGCAGACCCAGTACCAAACACCTGTGTGGCAGATACGGTCTCTGCTTTCCTTGGCTTGATCCATCTGCAGGATGAGTCTGTGTGCCAATGATAGTCATTCAAGTGGGACTAGAGTCCTAGAAATTTGTGAGAATCCAATAAACATTAAGTAAACATCTTTCCTCTTCTAGCAGTCCTTCTCCAACCTAGTTCACATTACTCTTTCCCTCTTTTCTTTTGGACAGTAGTGACCTTGTATGTCAATGAAGCCTACTTGAGTCAACCTCAACCAGACTCTGTAGGGTAATAAATTGGCGAAATGGTTGGCAAATGCTTTGCTTAGATTTTTGTAATTACTTAGGTATTTGTTTGTGAATATTTTCTAAGATTTTTGGTTAGCAGACGGTAAGTGATATTTTGATTCTGAAGCAACCCACAAGCTACTATATAAAACCACAAATGCCAAAGAACTCCATTTGGAGTTCTAAAATGCTTCTGCTGTAAGGAAATTATTTTCTTTTCATCCTTTAAGGTAAACTGCTGTATGCTGTAACACTACTAGGTATTTTTTTGTTTTATTTTTAAACTTCAATTACAGAAGTTTCAATATTTTTCTCTCCTTATAACCAATTATTAAGAAAAATATTGATGAGTTTATTAATTTATGAGAACACTGTGTGTCTGTATGTATTGCACATGTACACACATCTGCTCATGCATGGGTGTTCATGTGTAGTGCTGTGGATAGAACATAGTCTCAGGCATGCTAGGTGAGAACTTTATGACCAAGGTACATTCGCAACATCCAGAATTAAGTTAATCAAAGGGCAATTACCAAATCATTCAAATGTAACCAAATTGTTTCCATTTAACTATACATCAATTTCATTTTAATTATACAAATTACATATAAAATCAGATATTAGGTAAAAGAGACAATTACTGAGCATTTATGTGTAAATGAACAAAATCATAGTAACTTTTGAAGCTACAGTAGACAATATCTAGGAGACAGAATATGGAGACTTACCTGTGGGAAGTAAAGATCTAAACTGTTTTTAGGATTTTAATTACTTTGCTTGTTTGCATCCTGCATTTTAATGTTGAGTAAGTTTTCCAGAATGTTTTTCCTTAAACTGCTTGTCTGGGCTAATATAAGGTTTATCCAGAATTCTGGATATTTTGATACTATGCAACTTTTAGTTTTTGAGTACTTTAAGAGGAGATTGCAGTTTTCCTTAATCTCACTCCTATGTAAATCCTTGATTTACACATAGGTACTAAATACCAATAAAGTAAATGGGAAAGGGTTGGGTTTTTCAAAGAATTAAAGGAAATGAAACTTACAAATGAAATTATTTAGACAACTAAAATAGTTTCATAGAAATTAGGAGAAAGGAAGACAGAGGGACATGTGCACACGCATGAGAGAGAGAGAGAGAGAGAGAGAGAGAGAGAGAGAGAAGCAGAGAGAGAAAGAGAGAGATCATTGGATGATACAAAGCTTGAGAGTAGATGAAGATCTTTCATTCAACAAAGGTTTCTCAGCTCTTAGTACTGAAACTCACTAAAGAATTTGATTTTTTAGGGCTATGGCATGATCGGGTTTGACTTTTGGACAGGACACTCTACTACGTAATGACATTTGTAGGATAATGACTCAAGCAAGGCTTTGGTGAAGACGTACTGAAATAATTAAAAGGAAAGGTAATATGACTCATAACAACGACAGAAGCAATGGGGATGGTGGGCAAAGTTTGGACAGAAGAGACAAAATTGTCAACCCATTAGGGAGATTTAGTTTTGTGTATTTTGAGTTTGAGGTAGAAGCATATGGATAATATGTAGAGAAACCAAATAAAGCCCTTCGTTCAAAATATAAGATCCCAAGTTTACAGTGGGAGGGGAAGGGATAAGAAGGCAAATTTGGGGGCCTTATTCAGATTAAGTTGCTGACAGAAGAGAGTTGACTGATGTTACCTGGAGACTAAGAAAGGTTAAGTGGAGATATAGACGTTAAGGATTGGAAGGGGAATTCAAGAGATGAGAAGTAATTATGAAAATCATTAGATGAAATCTGGGCGATGTTTTATCAATGTGATGATATAGAATTTACTAGTACATAAATTGTTTACTGCTGTGTACTAACAAATCACCCCAAAATGTAGCAACTCAAAACAGTAGGATTGTTTCTTCATAGTTTTTTAGTGTTGGAAATAGGAGCACGAGTTTCATATAAGTGTTCTTTAGATGGTTTCAACGTCAAGACAACTACTTCAGTTGAGAGTGATATGATATCAATTCACTCACAACTTCATACGTGAGTAGGCAGAGTTAGTTTGTTGGTGTAAGAGGCTTAGTTCTTAAGGAACTGACTGACTTAATCTTCACTGAGAAAATCAGAGTATTACGAAAAGTAAATGCTTTTTAATGATTGAAGAACGCAAGTGGATTAACCAGACCGGAAGAGACTATTGGTGTGGAAAGCAAAGATAGTTGCTAGAGGCCGGTTGTTAGTCTGAATTTGATGTGAATCATGCCCCAAATTGAAGTTTGTAATACATAAAAGGAGGGGCATAGTTCCTTCAACAATGGAAGAGAAAAAAATACTTGTAATTCATGTCCATAAATTCATAACAGCATATCCTCAGACTGATTCATTTCAGTTCCAACTTCAGCTTTCTTGTGGAGGTAGGTTGGGAAATGCAGAGAAATCGGCTTCAAGGAGCAGGTACAGGCATAGTGAACGGAGGTTGGCAGCTTACTGGTAGCATACGGTGAGAGACAGGGTGACTGGAACTACCCTCAATTTGTATTTGAACATATTCCTATGTGTAAGTGATTTACAGTGTATATTAATCAATACAAACCTTCTCTCAATTACAGAAATGACGTGAAGAATCGCATTTTAAGAATAAATTTGAAGTAGTAAATTCAAAGGTGGGAGAAGTTGGCCTTTGGAAGAAAATTGATGGGTTTATGCTATAATTCAGACAGAAGGTAGTAAGTCCCCAAATCAAGATATATATCTCACAACGAAGTGTCAGAGATGACGGTGAAGACAGGGCAAGCTGTGAAAGAAGGTGATGTATGTTAACAGATGGAGTAAAATTCGACAATCTATGAGATTTTAGCCTTGGGTCTCAAATAAGTCACTTATCTGATTTAAAATTTTCATTTCATTACATTTATTTACATATGTGTGTATGTGTGTGCACCACAGCACAAATGGGAAGGTCAGATCTTCCAGGAATGGGGTCTCTTCTACCGTATGGGTTACCTGGGGTCTCACTCAGATCATCAGGCTGAAGGTAAGTGTCCTTATGCAGTGAGCCATCTCACAGGCCATGCTTCACTGATTTCAGGGATGCTGTGTTCACTTCTACATTTTCTATTCTCTTCCCCCAATCAACTGACCTTAACAATACAAAATTTTTTTGTATTTGTTCTTCTGATAATAGTGGTTAGATTATAATATGGAGCTCTCAAAATAATCAGGTTATTTGTGTGTTCTTTCTGTTTCCCATGTGTTTACCTTTAAATATTTCCTTCTTTTTGTCTTTTTTTGGGGGGAGTGGTACATACATTCAATACAAGAAGGTGGAGTCTTAGGACAACTTGAGAGTCATTTCTCTTTTTCCACCCTATGGGATTCTGGGATTGAATTTAGGTCGTCATCCTCGGTAGCAAGAACCTTTACCAACAGAGCTCATTTGGTTACCAACTCAGCTCTCACTGGCCCATTTGGTTTTTAAATATGAATATGACCTATGAAAAGATGTATGGGGAAAGTAGTTGCTTCCTGAAACATACTCAAAGAGAGCAAACCAGTCTCCATGGTACCTGTGGATTTGGAATTTGGCTCTTTGGGTTTTGTACAGCAAACATTATCCATTACCACTTAAACACAGTTGAGTATTTTAGTTTAGGGAAGGATACAAAAATATGTGGTTGAGATATTTTTGATATATTTATATCTACATATAGATATCTTTGGGGAAAATGTGGAGATATCAGTGATTGGAGACTAAATACAAATGTCTAGAAACTCTTAAGTTTTAAATTTGTACTATATCTAAGTATCAGTCATTTAAAATTACTTTTATTTTCTGCAAGAAGGCTGCGTTGTTTCAAAGCAGGTCAAAATAATAAATAGCCATCCTGTGCTCCCAAACTGCTCTCAGGATGGCAGGAACTGAATACTTAATTTATGGCTAATGTGTGATTGAGTGTTCAATATCAGTCAGAAGAGACATTCTGAGATGATCTGACTAGCTTTTAGCACCCAGAGGTCTTTTCTCAGTGGAGTCTGTGCTCTGTAATTAGGAACCTGTACTATGAATGTCTGATAGGGCCAGTTTTTGACTCATATAACAGCAACAGACATAATGACAGAGGGCCAACTGAAGGAAAGTGTGTGAGAACGACTTTGGAAATCTGGTGAGTGGTAAACCCTTTCTTAAAGAAAAGTACTTACGTTAATGTGTATCTTACCACATAATTTGCTATGAAGAATTTCTTCATTTTATTTCTTTGCAAAACAGCATTTTAGAGTGTGCTAGACTATTTTAAAATGTGCTACTTGTAAGTGGATGTGTGTCTGTGCCTTAATCTGGGGTTACCCAAGGAACTCAGCTGTGAGGACATTATGTCAAGCTGACAAGATTATGATTGGAATTAATTTTTATATAAATCTTTCTGATCTTTGCATGCACAATTATTAGACTGATCCTAAGTTATTTAAAAATTATCATGCTATATTTTGACATTTAATAGTATATTGTACTTGTGTAACTTCTAAATTGTAGAAGTTTGTGCTAAAAGACCTGATAATTCCTTGTCCATACATTTTTCAATCAATATTTGCAGGGGAGATGAAGGCTATTCTTGAAGAGGACTGTAGGCCAAGTATGTGTGAGAATTGGGGCTAGGAATGGAGTCCTTCAGCATCTCTCCTGAAGGGTTTTTCTGGATCATCCCCATGCTTCACACGTTATAGATTCCCAAAGATACCTTCTTTTGAAAACACTTTCTGTAAAGTATTTCATGGCACTGACTTCGGGTTTTGTTTCCTTTTTGACTTCTGTGATTTACAACTGAAGCAACTGTAGCCCAGGACTGTTGACCGCCATGTCTTTAGTTGATGAATGACACAAAATGTTGCCAGAGGCTGCTTGTTCGTTTCCTGGCTGCCCAGACCCGAAATAATCACACAGAGACTATTCTACTTGCAATGCTGTGTTTGGCTAATAGCTTAAGTGTACTTTTAGCTGGCACTTATATCATAAATTAACCCAACTCCATTAATCTGTGCAACAAGGTCGTGGCCTTACAGGCAAAGTTCTAGTGGGCTCCGTGATCATCTGTCTCCTGGGGCGGCTGCATGGCGTCTTCTTGACTCTGCCTACTCTCTCCTCCTATATCTTCTTGCAATTTTCACTTTGCCCTATTCTGATAAGCCACTGGCTGAAACAGCTTTAGTCATTAACCAATAAAAGCAGCACATAGACAGAAGGACTTTCCACACCAACAAAAGGTAAAAACAAGCTTGCTACAGAGACTTACAGCCAAACATTAGCAGAGAGAAAACTCAGCTTAGAATGGTATATATCCATCAAATCCCTCCCCTCAGAACTCAGAGAACCCCACAGAAGAGGAGGCAAAGAGAGTGTAAGAACCAGAGGTGATGGAGGACACCAGTAGAACAAGACCCTCTAACTCAACCTAGCAAAGTTCCTAAATACTCACAGATGCTGTAGCAGCAAACCAGGGCCTGCATGGCTCTGCACATGCTCCTCTGGATACATGTTACATCTCTGTTTAGTATTTTTATGTGTGTGAAGGATTGGGTCTCTGATTCTTGTGCCTTCTCTTGGGCTCTTTTCCTTTGGTTTGTTTGCCTTTTCTAAATTCCATGTGATGGCTATTGTTTTATGTTATTGTATTTTATTTTATCATTTTTTTAAAATTATCACTTAGAAGCCTGCTCTTTTCTAATAATGAGAGACAGAAAGGGAGTGAATCTAGATGGGAGGGAATTTGGGAAGGAATTTGGATGAGTAGAGGGAGGGAAAACCTGTAATCAGGATATGTTGTATGAGAAAAGAATCTATTTTAAATAAAATGGGGGAAAAACTTAAAAAGCAAATAAACAAAACCGAAGCTTAAATGTCATCCTTTTTCCTTCTGCTAAGAATAAATCTCTCCAAAAAAATATTCTTATAACAAGTGTCCTTTTATAAATATATGCGAAAGGTCTAAACACTTGTCTAACGCCTTTTGATAAGTAAATACAAATTCTCTTAACTAATTGTTCTAAATAAGTGACTCTAGCAATCTGAAGTCAGTATCATCACAGGTTCCCTTTGAGACACATCCACCTTGGTACAATGAGCTGAAATCAGCAGCTTTGCACAAATAAATAAATAAAAATAAAAAATCAGGTGGCTTCTTTGTTATAAAGATCTTTATTTTTGTCAGGTGACCCAAGGACAATGTAGGACACAGTGTCAGCCCCCTTCACTAGAACCAATATGTGATAGAATTAACTCTCGGCATGGTTTCTGAGTTTGCAGCTGGATTTGGGCATTTTGCTTTTGGGTCTGTGGCAGGGAAACAAACAGTGGCAAGACCCGTGAAGGAAGAAAGCAGCTCCCCAAACAGCCAGGAAATGCAAGAAGGCCCTGGATCCTACAATCCCCCTGGGGATTGTATATATACAATGTATGTATGTATACACACACACACACACACACACATATATATATATACATATATATATACATACACACAACTTACAGTGTATGTATGCATGCATACATATATGAACGTACCAGATTATTTTATTTACGAAATATGTCCTTATTAAATATTGTAAAGAAATCTAAAACTAGTATTTTATAGAGCATACAAACTACTCTTTTAACATCCACTATAATAATCTCTTAGTTATTTCAGTGAAGTTTCCAAATAACTTGATATTTTTCTAAATCTAACAATTTTTAATTAATTACACAATTGCTACAGCCACATGCACTTGATTAGTGTGGGGTGATGTCTTAATATCTTGGAGGCGTTCTCTATAATGAATTTTTTCAAAACTTTAAATAATTTTTGCCAATTAAATATTTCTTTTTAAGTTTATTATGATTATAATTTTCTTTCTCTGGACTACTAATTATTTTTCCCTTCACAGTTACTTCCCTGTACCCAGCTAATGCTGTTCTTCAGAGATGCATTGTTCTTGGAATCGTCCTGAGCTTTTGAAAAACGCAGGTGGATCAGCTATGGACCTCATGCTGCTGCCGCTTCTGTCGTGTGCTTAATAAAACAGAAATACAGGATGGACCAATTAGGAAGAACCTCAAATAATAGATGAACTGTTAAAATGATCAGAATTTTATAAAAAACCAGTAAGCATCAGAAGTTATATAAAAGTGGCTAAATTCCTGCTTGAATATGAAATTAATTATAGCAATGCCCAATTATAATAATGAACTGGACTTTTCCTAACATCCTTTACTCTTGGCTAGAATGCAATATGCAATGAGTTGTTCTTTGACCCCATCCATAACGACTTGAATACAAGTACATAAAAGGAATCTATTGAAAAGCATGTTGTCTTCACAAAAGTTGTCCAAACTGTACTTTCATATCATTTCAGTGAACACTGTGTTGTTTGTTGGATTCAAAGTAAGTAATGGTTATACAGTAAAGTTCCTATCATCCCAGCCTTATCCTGAAGAATAAATTCAAACATAGGTACATGAAATCATTGCGTACAATATTAACACTTCTGCTGTACAGAACCAACTGAGACTTACACAGGCCACCTCTCCCTTTGTCTCTCCCATTTCCCATACAACTCTCCTACTCTGTCTTCTTAGTTCTTCCTTTTTTAGCTTCTTACTCTTCTCTCCTGCTTTCTTCATCTTCAATTCCTTGAAGTCTCTTTCCGTTGCCTGTCCTTCCTCTTCCCAGTGACCATGATTCTTCTTGCTGAGGTCACTTCACCTTTAAAATCCCCATGTCCACATGGAGGTGAGTAAAGGTGAAATTCCACAAACTTCATTGTGGTGCTTCTCAAAGGGAAGGCAGTTCTTTGGATGATCATTAAAAAGCTTCTGGTGAGAATTCTATTTATTTATATAGTGTGCAGGTGGGTGTGTTAAGGGAGCATGCAAGTGTGGATTGATATCACAGGACAATTTGAAGGAATTGATTCTCTCCTTCCACCATGTGGGTCCCAGTGATGGAATTCAGATCCTCGGGTACTGAGACAAGTACATATACATAGTACTGAGACATCTCATTGACATTAGATTCTATTTTTATTTTTTAGGTAAAGGTATTTTAAAGAAGATCATAGTGAGTTTCCTAACTTTTCTACATTCTACCCTTTTCTTGTGGATAGCAAGACATACTTGATGGGGTTACTCATAGATAAGGAGTATAAATGACTTAAAAACATGTAAAATGTGCCATCTCTTTTTTGTCTATGGTCCTACTGCACTTAATTTGGTCTGTAGGCATGAGCATGGGTGAGAGTTATTTAGATGGGAGAGGGAAGGAAGGAAAAGATAATCAGAGAGGAAATAATCAAAACACATTATAATATGTATATAAATGATGACATTTTGAAGAAAATGCTCCAGGCTTATTCAGAATTTGAAACAGTATTAAGATTAAAAGTATTTTAAAATGTTGTATATGTAGACTTTTGTTTGTATCTGTAGTGATGTATATAAGCATGAATACATTAAACGTAATGATGCTTATTTTTTTACATATGTTTGCATTCTCTATTGTCTTGTACAAATATACTCATGTTCATCAACCTATATTCTCTAATAATTGAAAAGTATGAAAATAATGTGGGGCATTAGTAGAAGCTGTCAGCTTATTTTTATTAAAATTAATGTGAGTACTTCTCAGTTTTCTGTAAAACTTTATTTAAATAACATGGAATACAAAATAAGGGGAAATAAAATATAATTCATGAATTTTCAAAATATCTTTGAGCAATAGAAAAATAGAGAAGATTTTCATTTTGTGTAGGCTCAAATATTTTCAGCAAAATGATTTTAGCTTAGATTTAAGTGTAGATAAAAATTCAAAAATATTTTGAGATTATAGAATGAGACAGATAATCATAAATTCTTTCAGCATTTATTTATTTATTTATTCATGTATTGTATATGTTTATATGTAAATTCAGGTATGTGCATGTATATGTGAAAATAATAATTTAATGTTAGTTGTATTCCACAATTTCTTTCCCCATAAGTTTTGGAGAGAACCTTTATTGAACCTGAACCTCACGGATTCACCTAGTCTGACTTGTCAATGAGTTCCAGGGGTCCTCCTCCCTCTACTTCCCCATGCTGGGATTGTAGTAATCTCCCATGCCTATCTTTTTATGTTGATGTCCAATAATTTCTTGGCAAGTAGATTAATGCCTGAAGCATTTCCCAGTACTGACTTCCTGAATTTCCATCCTGAAGATCATTGACAAGTACTATGCTGTCCACATCCTTCTTATGATATCTCTCTATATTTTTGATGTGCATATGTTGTTGTTTATGATTGTAAGATTCTAAAAGCCATTCAGCATGGGTTTCTTTTACCATGATGGGTTCTCAACATGGCATCAAATGAATCACAGAAATAAGGTCAGTGAACACTAGGGAAGAGCTTGATGTGTAAACTCGGTCTTGAATCTAAGGTCTTAGCTTTCTGAAAGGCAGTGCCAACTGCCCCTAGTGCTCAAAACATCTCGCCTTAAGAAAACTGTTTCACCAGAGAGGATCCTGAAGTTAACTGATTCTTGGGTCTAAAATACAAGAAAAAGATATTTCATAGAAAGAGTTATGTGGGGTGTCCTTCTATATATGTGTTGCTTTTATTGGTTAATGAATAAAGCTTCTTGGACCTATGGCAGGGCAGAATATAGCCAGTCTGGAGGAGATATATAGAGAGAGTAGACAGAGTTAGGGAGACACCATGTAGCTGCCAAAGGAGAAAGACACTAGAACAGAGCCTTAACTGGTAAGCCACAGCATTGTGGCTATACACAGATTAATAGAAATGGGTTAATGTAAGATGAAGAGTTAGTTAAGAAACCTAAGCTATTGGCTAAACAGTGTTGCAATTAATATAGTTTCTGTGTGATTATTCGGGTCTGAGCAGTTGGGAAAAAATAAGTCCCCACCTACAAAAGAGTCCTTCCTCATTTAATCTTATTATTATTCGCTGTTTAGTGAAGCCAATCTTGTAGTGGCACTTCAAAGTATTTTAATAAATAAAGACTGCCTGAAGATCTGAGAGTAAAACAGTTCCACTGTCAGCCTTTCAGACCAGATTATGGTAACACACACCTTTAATCCCAGTAGCCACAATGATACACACCTTTAATCTTAGTAGCCACCCTAGTTGTCATAGAAATTGGGTGGTGCATGCTTTTAATCCCAGTGGTGCACGCCTTTCATCCCAGCCCTAGAGAGGAATATAAGACAGCAAAACAGCTGTCAGACACATTATCATTCTGAGATTGCTGGAGTCAGGATCACTATTTTAGACTGAGGCTGAGGTAAGAGCCAGTGACTGGCTGTTTTGCTTTTCAGATCTTCAGAGTGAAGCCCAATTTCTTACCCTGAGTTTTTATTAATCGTGCTTCACAGTCTAATAGATTAGACTAGTTTAGACAGTGGGGCTGGAGAGATTTTACTTGAAGAGTATAGGCTGGATTAAGTGTGAGACTAGGAAAGCACTGGGTTGGTTTTCCAGCATCTGTGAGGTCAGCCAGCAGGGTTTTCTAGAAAGTAGACTGAACACAGAGAGGATGCTGGATGAGGCTCTGTTCCTGTATCAACCGTTGAGGGACAAGGAACTGTTCTAGAAATGCTAGTCTGAAGGTTCAAGTCAGAAACAAATGCAGATGACCAACTTAATTCTGTAAAGAATGAGTTTTATGTTTTGGGTTAGGAGCATGTGTCTTTTTGCTTTCCTCTCATGCTCTGATCTTACTTGAGGTGTTCTCTGAAGTTTCCTGTAGGTTTCTGTATTGTTAACCATGAGACAGATTGTTTCTAACATGTCCCTTGTTACAGGTGAGAGTGACTAGGGGCATTGTTGGAGTCGGAGAATTTTAAAATAGTAAACCTTTTTAACCATCAGACTTCTTCATATCGCAATAAAGCACACATAGAATGTGTGGTATGAAGTATCCTGTTAATCATTTAAGTGTGTACTTCAGTGATATTAGGGCATTTACTTCACTAAGTGATGCCATCTGTCATCACTATCCATCCCCAGAGCATTCCCATCTCCCTACACTGAACCTGTCCTCGTGAAACAACTTCTTCCCCAAGTACTGGCAATCACCGCCTTACTCTCTAGACACCTCACAAAAGAGGGATTGTCTAGTATGTGTCTACTGTGTGTGGTCTACTTAGATAACAGAATGGCTTCAAGGCTTACCCATATGGTAGCATAGGTTGGAATCCTACTCCTGTTTAAGGCTGAATAATAACCATTGTAGGTGTCTACCACATCTGGATGATCTGGATTCATCTCCCAAGAACATTTGTTTCTTTCTCTTGGGTATTGTGGCTAATGCTGCTATAAACACTTCCATACTTAACCCTCTACTTTTAAAAGAATAAAGTCCTTATTTATAAAGCATACTGGGTCATATAGGTTTGCAAGGAATAGGCAATGCTGTTAGATCTTAGGTAATATCAATAAACCACAGATTTACTTTGAAAAGCTCTTCGTAGAAGGCAAACCGAGTATGCTGCTAGCCCAGATAATGGCCTTGCATAATTCTTATAGACTATGACAACATCTAGGTTCAGTCATGGTCAGATTATTGAATTATCAAATTTCAGAGATAGACATTTCTTCCTTTCTCTAGCAATTAGTTTTACAGACAGGTTCCTTACCCTTGTCACAAACTTCTTGCTTTTTTTCTTTCAAGATCTACCTACAAAACTAGGGCTTGGGGAACACCACACTTGTCTGTATAGTGCACTACTTAAGGCCATCCATGAGTGTTTCTCACTAAAATTATTCACTTTTATCATGTATAGACACATCTCTGAAGAACAAGATAATTTCAGTCAAGTTCTGATGTATTTCCAGTCATAGGGAACAGATGGAAGCAGGGAGTGATGAGGAAAGGGAGGGCATCATAAAAATGGGTTGTGGGAATCTGACAAGGGTTTCATGTCTTTTAACGAAGAAACAGACAAACCAACATACAAAGAAGCTTGTAAAATCACCCCTTTCCTTTGTGGGATAACTTGGTATCTTTCACACAGCTTCTGCCATCATTTCTGAGACTTGGCAAGGCTGACAGAAGGGGAAGGACCAAAAGCTTGCCTCCATGGCAGTAGTGGCATTTGTGGGCCAGGACATGAATCCCGTAGGGCTGCTAGTTGCTCAATTCTCCTTATACTCATAATTGGAGCTTCATTTGATCTAACGCAGAAAACTGAATTAGTGGAGAGAGAATTACACTTCTCCTGTTTGACTTGGACTCTCCATATGCACCTCTCCATGCCTGCTTTAATCAGAGCCAGATCTAGGAGAATTCTAGGCTAAATAAAAAGAAACACTGAAAATGTGTTCAAACTGTCAAATGTTTTCAGCACATCCATATGTGTCCCACTGAGCTGGACCGTGCCTCAGTTTGGGAATTAAAGACCAAGATGTCCCCCCCATTTATATTTCACCATCTTATAATTGGTTTAACAATTTTAGCATTTAAGAAAATGGTTCTCAGCTAGCAGAAGTTATTATACATATATAGATCAATGTTTCAGAATGAGTAAGGTAATCATTGGGATTTAATAATATTAGGTTAGATTACTAATGACTTTCTTTAACATCAGAGAATTTTTATTATTTTTTGTTTATTTAACATATGACTAAGGATTAAGTCATCAGTATCTCCACTTTTATCTTTGGAGTTTGTACCAAGTCATCCTTAATTCCCCATTACTCTGAACTCTATGGATATGTGGGAATATATGCAGTGTAGTTATTTACTGAAATTTTCTTACAGTCACTGTTAGGACACTTCCTCTAACACTGAAGACTACATTTGTTTGGCAAGAACACATGACTTTTATTTTTAATTGAATTCTAGATGCAGACATCTATAAAAGGTGGCTTAAGCATCTGTGAAATGGGTATGTTCTTGATATCAGCTTCAGACTTCTTTCTCCTCATCTTTACTTACCATGGCTAAGCAGTTGGAAGCATCTTTTTGGAGGAAGGACAGCCATGTTTGAGTTCTTTGTACTTTGTCTTTAGGAATCTTAGTTTGGAAAACTTCCATTCTATGTATTGAATATTTTAAGTAAGGATTTTGGCTTCATTCAAACACTCTGGAATTTTTCAGAGATCAAATTTTTTGATGTACTTTGGTGTGTTTTGAAGAACAATTTTTCACCCACTATTCCTGCTGTTTTCTAATCAGTGAGGGCAAGTTCATCTGGGTGGTGAATATACTAGTGTGTAGTTAGAGCTGGGAATCTGAAACCATTATAGCAATAGAAAGAAAGTCCTATCCATAGTGATTTTGGATTGCAGTTGATGTAACAACTTCATGTCCCTGCATTAACTACAACAAAGCAGCTTCGTTTCCTTATGAATCTGGCAAACACTAATTTTTTTCAGGTTGAAATTTAATATAGGACTGTTATCATGACATCTATATTTAGTCAGGATAATAAGGTGAGGTTGAAAAACGGAGAGGGCAAATGACACGATACTACAATGTGTAAGAAAGAAGATGGGCAGACGAAATAGTCACATTCCTTTTGCAGGCACAGTCTGCCTTTTCCAGAGCTAACTTTTCATATGAAGACATATCAAGACTTTAGCGATGACAAGAGAGCTTCCCACTCTAACTTTAGTGTCTTCTGTCTATGAATATTTATTGCAGCTGCAGATATTGAAGACTTCCATGCTGGAAGTAGTCATTTGCTATAGATGTGGCCAGATCTAAAAGTTTGTTTGTGCTTCTGTTATTTGTGAGTTGCACTGTTTTGTGGTGTAAAGGATTGTGAGACTTAATTAGTGCTATCTTTAATTTCTTTGGGAAAGGAGGGACCTTGCTTTTTATTAAAAAATGCAATTTTAAAGTGGTTGTCCCATTTCACTAGCTCAATTTAAATATAACATCAAGTAGCAATTTCTTCCTAAAATGCTTCTCATACACATTAGTAGCTAGATGCAGTTGTTTCTTTCATTTCTGGTTTCCAGTGTGCATCTGTATCAGATTCCAGACATCACAGTTGATTTGATCTAACCAAAGCCCTAAGGATAGCTGATAATTATTATAAATGCAGGCAATATAAATTTGTATTCAACTCACAGATTTAAGCCATACCACAAGATGAATATATAACTGACTCATGTTGGTTTGTGTGTATTAAAGTGATTTATAAATATACATTAATAAAATATTCAGTTTTCATTATTACTTTAAAATCAGTGACCTGTACCTTTCTAATTTCCAGTTGTTCATGACCAAGTTGTCATTAAAGAACTAGCTTATTTTTAACATGGTCATAAGACAATCACCATTGGAGAAAATTATTTATTTGGCATAGGACTTTCTCCAGAATTCACAGAGACAGTAACTGTAGTAATTATGAATAACACTAAAGGAGGGGCTGGGGAAAGAATTCAGTAGTAAAGTGCTAGGTGTAAAAGCATGGGGACCTGAGTGTGATCCCACACCTCATGTAAGAAGTCACGGTGGTATATGATTGTGATCCTGGCACCTCAGAATAGAGACAGGTGAATGCCTTAGGCTTGCTGACCAGTCCAATTTTTCTGGCGAACCCAGGCCCCAGTTGGAAAGCATCTCTCAAAACAAAGTGGTGGCTGGAGAGATGCTCATTGAGCACTGGCTGCTTTTGCAAAGGATGATGTTTAGATCTTTGCACCTACATGGTTTACACAATCATTCTTAACTTCAGTTTCCTAGAACCCAATATCCTCTTCTGTACTCTTATGGTACCAGGCACAAACATGATGCATTTGTTTGTATGTGTCTGTTTGTGTATGTTGGTGTGTTGTCAAAACATTTAAGCAGATAAATAAATCTCAAAAATCAAAAGAGCAAAAAATGAAGTGGATTGCTCCTGCAGGTTGACCTTGATTCTCCACACATCTCCCCTCAAACTTGCACATGAAACTGCACACATACACACACACACACACACACACAAATAATAATGATAATAATAATACTAATAATACTACTAATAATAAATGACTTACTGGTTTTCTGTCATTTTTTTTAATTTTTGAGAAAATTCTGAACTTCCATTGAAAACAATACTGAATCACGGTTCTCCCTAATTTTCTTTGTCATGAGTTTTCCTCAGTGGAAATGCTTGGCGAAGTTCGGTTCTGATGTCTTTGGTTGCTTTAGGTCTACTTGTACGTTCTCTGTCTTCCATCATCGCTGGGTCTTCCAGGAAGACCACTTCACTGAATATGTGAAATCTCCTACTGCACATCCTTGCTGCTTTTCCAGTGAACTTCCCTATTTTTAACATGGTCATAAGACAATCACCATTGGAGAAATTAATAGACAAGCTCTCATTTCAATTTTAGTTACTATTTCAATTTTTTGGCTAGTTTTGTTAATGATTTGTGGTTTTGGCATTTTGCAACAATAATTTTTCTTGCTTAGTTTTTCATTTTCTTCATTTTGTGCTCAGTTTATAATTTATTTTATTTTTTGTCTAATCTCAAGTTATTTGCCTTTATTTCTTCTGGTTATTTATGATCAACTTGCTTTTCTCTGGTTTGTTAAGGTGTAAGTTTAGGTGGTTTGAGGTCTTTGCTGTTCAATTTTGTCTTTCCTTTTCTAAATTTGCATTTAAATGCTTTTTATATATTACATTTTAATTTATAAATATTTTCAGATTTCTTTTTTTATTGTTTTCTTGACCACTTACTTACAAATGTTTTTCATTTTTATATTTCTTGGTCAGAGAAAATGTCTATCTTTACAATCTATTTAAATTAAAAATTATTTTTAGGTCTAATTTATGTTTTTCAAAAATGTATAATTGGTGAATATATGACTTGTATCAATCACGCAGCTCAAAATAGTTAATAAATTTCAGTAAACATTCATCATTTTACTTTTTTACCTAGCTCTATCAATTGCTAAGAGAAACAATATTAACTATCTCAATTGTGGAATTATATATTTCTCTATCTTGAATTGTTTCAGCTTTTCAAAATTCAATTTAGTTTATTATATTTTCATCTATTTGTCTTTGCATTGTTTTTTGTTATTTGCTTTAGGGATCCAACATAAATGCTCAAGTGTTTGTGGTCTCCTTAGATCTAACTTTGTCTAATAACTGACTAAAATGTATAAATATTACAGTCATTGAAGTGATCTGGCCAGTGCTACACTGTCCTTTATCCGCTTATCCCTAGACTATTGAGGCTTAGGGACTCATCCTCTGCTTTGATGTCGTTTCTTCATTACCTTCTGATATCACTTCTGAATACAATGTTACACACTTAAAAACTTACTTGAATTTATTTTCTCTTCCATCTTCAGCAAGGAGACTAAGCAGTAGCAATTGTCTTTGTGCCAGTTCAGCATGACCTTGTGTTTTTGTCTCTCTCTCACAAACACACTGGGACACTTCCACTTGTTTTTCTCTAACTATCCTGCTTCGGGCCTTTCGAATTTATGAGACTCCAAGTGGAGGATCTAAGAAGAGTAGAGGAAAACACTTGGTTTTTCTTGTAATACCTAACAGCAGGCACTAATATTTAGCTTTTGTGATTTTTTATCTTTATACTTTTCATGATGTTTCATTGCTTCTTCCATAATACTGTACCCGTATTACTCTTTTCATGGCCTTGGTAGAGGAATTCATTATAGTATGTGGTGGTTTGAATGAGAACAGCCCTCATGGGCTCATACATTTGAATGTGGGGTCACCAGGGAGTGGTACTACTTGAATGTATTTGGGGATGTGGCCTCGTTGGAGCAGATGTGGTCTTGTTGGATAGGGATGGCCTTGTTGGGGAAAATGTGTCACTGGGGGTGGGAGTTGAGGTTTCAAAAGCCCAATCCAGGCTCAGTGGCTCTCTCATCCTGCTTCCTGTCGATCTGGATGTAGAACTATCAGCTACTTCTCTAGTGCCATGTCTGCCAGCAAGCTGCCATGCTTCCTAACATGACAAAAGACTCAACTTCTGGAACTGTAAGTAAACTCCAATTAAATGCTTTCTTTTTTTTAGAGTAGCATGTAGTAGGCCTTTGGTACTTCATTCACTTCCTTCCACAGGAGTCTCAGGACCACCCATCTTCAAGAACAAGAGAAGCTTTCTCAACTGCCTGGTTGTTGTCCTCTCTCATCCTGCTAGCTGACGGACAAGACCACACTAAGCTGGTCCTCTTGTCCTCTATCAAATTTCCCAGGGGAGTACAGCATCTTTTACATGTAAACAGTATTCTCATAACCACCGGAGATAATTCAAGCTTTTCCTAATTTTAGTAATTGATTAGCCATCAATTCAAGGAAAAATGTGGGGACCATGGAGAATCTGATCTTAGACGGTTAGTCTGTTCTGATTCCCTGTCCTTCAAAGGCAGTTTTCAGAAGGCTGTTAAGTTTGGGACAGAAAGGAAAAAAGCTGCTTTTTGTGCTTTCTGAGATGAGAAAGCTGGAAGAAATGAGCATCCAGGATGTGCAGGGGTGAGCGAGTTCACCATTACTATGCAAAGCCTCACTCTGGATGAATGGCTGGAAAGCAGGAGGACCTCTGTTTAGACACTGCTTCTTTGCTTCATCCAGATTGTTTGGGTCTGATCTCACTCACTTCCTTCCGCTGGTGAACTGTGCAATGGCTTGCACACTGCTGCCTCCCTTTTTTTCTGTGGCTCTTTGACACCCCCACCTTTCTGCCAGCCTGGTGTGGCTGATCAAGCTGTTCAAACAACTGGAAGACATCAGAAGTTAAACACTCATTATTTTAATTTGATGCTAATCATGTGTTAATGAGACTAATCCTTGCAATGATTCAGGTAATTTGCTTAATGGCTGCCCAGAGTACAGATTACAGCAATCAGTCACGTCTGATAAGATGTCTGTTGTGGAGAAGGCTGTCAGGTGAATGAGATGGGAAAGACTCAGGAGTGAGGGTCTAATGTCAGGCATCCTCTGTGTGGAAGGGTATTGGTACAGGGGAATTGTGTGCTTGGAACTAAAAAAAATTTCTCCAGAATTTAACTTCTGCATGCTTCTGTTTGGAAGGAATGAGATGGGATGGGCTTTTTCATCTCATGCACACACAATGGAATAAACTCAGTGGTTTATGAAAAAAATGAATACACAGTTTATTTTGCCCAAGAAAATGATTAACTCAAGAGAGTATCAATGAAAGATATGTTTCTGTTACTTTTAGAAGAAAGTTAAAATTGCTCCACAACTAAAGAAATAAACAAATGAAAATGAAACCACTTAGAGCAAAGAAATTTATTTTTATTTCTCATCCATAGGAAATACAGGCTAAAACAAAGGCCTAATTGGACCATTACCATGCTTCCATGGCAGCCAAGCATTGGGATATCTCAGACACGTACATTAATCTACCTCTTGCATACTGGGCCTTCTCAAATTATGGCATCTCTAAATTTAATAGCATTAGCAATAATAAAAATTCAAAGAATACCATAACTTTAAAAATTTCCTACTATTTCCTGTCCTAGTTAGGGTGTCTGTTGCTGGGAAGAGACACCATGACCACAGCAACTCCTATAAAGGAAAACATTTAATTGGGGATGGCTTACAGTTCAGAGGTTTAGTTCATTATCTCATGCCAGGGAGCATGGTAGCATGTAGGCAGACATGGTGCTGGAGAAGGAGCTGTTACATGTTGGTAGGCAGCCTACAGGAAGTAGACTGTGACATTGGGAGTAGCTTGAGCATAGGAGAACTCAAAGCCCACCTCCAGAACGACACATTTCCTCCAGCAAGGACACATTACTCCAACAAGTCTACACCTCCTAATAGTACCATGCCCTATGAGCTCGTGGGGACCAATTACATTCAAATTACCACATTTACTTTTAGTCTAGCATAGTTATTATGACCTCTGAATTGTTTCATTCTCTTTAAATATTTGGGTCAGGGGAAAAGAATAAAAAGAATAAGTAGACTTAGGCTTCAGGGAAGGTTTGCCATTCATTTTATCCCCAATGTAGTCATTCTCACACCCCTGTAATAGCCACATTCTCCATAAAACAACTGAAACTAGTCCTCAAACACCAGGCCCTCTGTTCACCACCCTGCTTCACTGTAATTTCCAAACTGCCACAAGGTGAACACAGTTCTTGTTTCTGAAGTTCATGTCCTTGTAGATCCTGGAAGATGACTGGCAGTGGAGAAATGTTGACAGATGGAATTAAACTGGTTTTCTCCATTGTCATGGACTCTAACCCTCTGAAACTATAAGACCCAAATTCAATGCTTTCTTTTTATAAATTACCTTGATTTTATCACAGAAATTAGAAAGTAACTAAAAGAGTAGGCAAGTGACATTTTAATGTTCTTTCAAACCCTCTGTTCTTGTACCAATGACCGTCAGGGCAAGAAGCCTCTATGCTAGAGCAGTAGCTGAGAGCTCCCATTTTGAGGCAGAATGAAAGAGAGAGAGAGAGAGAGAGAGAGAGAGAGAGAGAGAGAGACTGGGAATAGCACAAAAATTTGTTCACAGTGACACACCTTCTCCAACAATGCCACACTTCCTAATCTTTCTCAAACTGTTCCACAAACTGGGGATGAAGTATTCAAACACATGAACCTATAAGGAGCATTCCCATTCAAGCCGTCAAATTCCACTCCCTGGCTCCTATAGGCTTATGTCCATATTATAATGCAAAACGCATTTATACCATCTTCAGAAGTCTCCAGTCTTTCATAGTCTCTATCCTGTTTAAAAATCCAAAGTTCAAACTCTCTTCTGAGACTGAAGACTTTGTAACTGTCTTTTAAAAAATTACATACTTTCGCCAGACTGTTACATGGGGAATCCCTGTCTCGAAAAAACAAACCAACAACAACAACCCCCCCCAAAACAACATTACATACTTTGGACATAAAATGGCCCAGAAAACACATTACCATTCCAAAAGGAAAGAATGGGGACAAAGTGAGGAAAAACAGGACTGAAGCAAATTGAAACCCAGCAGGGCAAACTACAAATCCTGTAGCTCCATGTCTAATGTGAAAAGATTTAGATGACTCCATTCTTTCAGCTTTGCTGACCGCAAAACTCTTGTCTCTCTTGGGCTGGTTCTATTTCCTGTGTGCAGCACATTTTGGCAGATGTCCCATGGCTCTGATATCTCCAGGATGTTGGGGTCCCCAACACAATCCAGGCTCCACTTTCACAGTTTCATGAAATGGCTTCTCAAGGCCTCCAGGAAGGAACTTCCCTGCCAAATGCCTTCCCTCAGAGGCTCTCCTTAACCATGTAGGAAGATTCCACAATGCCTTTAGTTATGTGTCCTTCATGCCTCTGGTGACAGAACTACTTGGACAACACTGCCATGACTGTTAGAAGCCTTTTGCCCTAATAAATAATTATTACAGGAGGTCAGCAAGACCTTTGACTTAGAATGTTTAACAGAGCCAGCTAGGGCTATTGATTCCAGGAAGTAACAAAGATATGGAGGCCATTGTCTCAAGGATGTTTGCAGAGATTTTCCTCTTCCTTAGTTAACTATCCACAAAAGAATGTTTCTGTTTACACAGGTGTGCTAGCTAGCTAACTAGTTGTTCATTTACCCCCGTTCCTGCTCACTGCTGACCCCCACCCAAGCTAAGCTCTCCATTTCGGAGCTGTATATATACTGGTATTCTTCCTTAATAAAGGGAGACCTTGACAAGTGAACTTTGCTTGGTCTCCTTCCTTTCTCTCCCTCATGATTTTCAGGTAGAAACCTCCTCGGACCCTGAATAACTGGACCTGCAGGTCAGGTTCACATGACGTTTGGCACCTTGGCATAGAGCCTGGAACTTTTAAAGCATATTGCCAGAACTTTTGATAATTATTGTAGGAGCAGAAAGTTCCTCAAGCCTTTTCTCTCCTCAGGTTGGAAGCATAGCTGGGAGGGGTCTTTCCTTAGGGCACCCCTGACACCCAACCCTTGCGTCCCATGTTGGATTAGCTCTTCCCTTATCTCCACAAGTCTTGACTCCAACATTAAATACTCTGGTTCTCTTTTTAGAGAACCATACATTTTGTTATTCCCTTTGCCCTATTTGCTCATTTTTATAGTAGGTTCTTCTTAAGAGTGATTACTGGTAAGTTAAGTTAATTCAATACTTTTCCATTTAATCTCAGGCACATTCAAAGGACAAGCAGAAAAGCACCTGCAGTCTTTGCCAAAGGATCACACGAATGGTCTCTAGCCCACTTGCTAGTATTATTCCTTATTTTTGTTTGTCTCACCTATCTGCGGCGTAGGCCACTAGTGACCATTAAGCAAAAGAAGGAGAAGATGAAGCATCGCTTCAATAAAAGCCACCTTTCTTTAGCCAAAAGGCCACAATAGATGTAGACGGGGAGGCAGAAAGCTTTCAGGCAATAAATACTCTGACCTCAGCTAAATAGCGCAGCTAAATGGCGATGCCATCTCAGCCATTCTAGCAAAGGCCATAAGGGAGCTTTCCATGTTTGAATGTTGTGAAAGAAAACTGATCAGACAAACGTATACTCTGTTCCTTAGTAGCGAGGAAGGAAAGTCAGTTCTCTCCTGAGATGGAGCAGAGCACAGAAAGCTGACTCTTACTGTATAATCCAGCAACAATAAGGCAAGCACTCTGCACTGCCTCCCCAGAACCTGTAGAAGCTGTGTTTGGAGCTGTATTAGGCGTTATGAAACATTCCTGTGTCTTTTATGTAAGGCTTAGGAGAGAGCCAGACTCCCCAACACATCTAAAAGTGGGCTTTACCCCATTTTATGGGGTGATGTCAAAGAAATACAGCTAAAACTGAAACTACATATCTTAATAGCTAAAATCTCCAGGTTCTAATTAGAAACCACCCATGACACAAGAAAACAGAAACATCTCAACTTTAGCCCCCCAAAAAAAGCAAATAATAAAGTGTAAAACAAAATTTTCAGAGTTTCTAAAACTATGTAACAAAGATTTAAACTCAGTCAGAAAAAAAAAAGTTCTTCAAGAAACCATATGGAAGGTGCATGAGACAAAAACATGGACTGGGAGAAAAGCTCCTGACTGTCTAGACCCTAAGGGGAAACCCAATACCATCATTCTGCTATGTGGACATGGTTATAAATTGCCCCTTAAGTTCTTATCTTTACATCCATAGACTGGCCAGCTCTCACTGGAGAAGCCTTCTTTTTGCAGCAGATGGTGACTGATACAGACACCACAAACTGGCCAATGTGCAGAGAACAAGAGACTGTGGAGTGTTCACCTGTAAACGGACACATCTCTGTCACATCCTGTCCTCGCCAGGCTCAGGGGTCATTGTGGACCAGAAGACGGAGAAGCTATAAAATCAGGCAAGTCAGAAGTTTTTGTGTTTCTCATAGTTACCAGGTTTTTACAGGGTATGTCTGAGAAGGAGAAACTCACTCTTTGGTTTTTAGATTTTGTCAGCAAGGTGAAGATTCAGGATAGATGGAGGGAAAAGGCATGCATGCAACCCCCAAAACACTTCAGCCTTTGCTTTCGACTACAACTTAGAAAACGCCCACATTGTAAGTGGACTTCACAGGTAGGTCCCTTTGCTTCCTTGTGTGGGTTTAAACCTGAGAGATTCTTCAGTGTCCATGGAGGTTTGAGTCAGAACACTTCATTTAAAAGAAGGGATGTGTTGCCTACAAAGAAAACAAAGGGGAGGCTGGTATGGTTCTTTTAATATCTATGATCAGACCAAAATTTTTATCAGTATTAGATGGCTCCAGCTCTCAGGGTTTTGCAGTACCCATCTTCCATTGAGGAGAGATGGTGTCACTTTAAAATTAATTACTAAAATGTGAAACAAATCAAAAGACAAAACAAATCAGCCAGTGAACACAAACATTAAAAATCAAATTATGCTCTCAAAATAGGCAATTTACAGCTTGGAGGGGTAATTGGTAAGCCTGAAATGCATACAAATAGTTGAAATTACCGACTCAAGTGGTATATTACCTATTGGTGGGTATAATTTAACAATGATTCTTGCAAAAGGGTAGAGATCTTATCATTTTTCATATTTAACAGCAATATACGGGATAGCACTCTGAAAGGCTGAAGGCAGATTAAATTGAAGAAAGAGGCTTAGCTGAAAGGGAAAGGGGGTATCTGAGTTGCTATCAGGGTGAGGCAGAGTGGTTTTAACATTTTACAGTCCCCTGTACCCTCTCTCCACGGCAGCTCCTTACCACAGCAGGCTGCTGAGTCATATGAGCAGGTTGACCATCCTGATTCCGGGTGGAGGACAGGATGCTCGCTGTGACAGCTGAGCTATTATGGAATCATCTCAGAGATGGCTCCTTTGACTACACTGTTAATCACTGCACCCTATTTCTGAATTGGAAGCAAAGACGTCATTCTGTACACATTTAGAAACTTCTATATTGACAATACATTCCTTTGCATATGGGCAAGAAACCATCACTCACCTGAAGTGGTCACATTTGCCATTCTGGGGCCAGAGATGTGGTACAGGAAGCAAAGGTGGCACAAAGGACCGCTAAATGCCAGGAGGGAGGCCCATTCCCTCTGTGAGATGTTTGGTTTCCCCAGGACTGCTCATCCTTCCCACTGGTTCCAGTTCACAGGTATTTTCTGCTATGGTGCATGTTTTACCTGTGTCCAACTTTCTGCTTTCTTGCGGACACTTCCCAGAGGTTTCCAGTTGGATAATATGGTGTTAATACATAAATTAAATATTGGGGTGTGTGTGTGTGTGTGTGTGTGTGTGTGTGTGTGCATGAAACATGCAGAGGCCAAAGCTTGATATTGGATGCCTTCTGCAATTGGTTTCCACCTTAGCTTTCGAGAAAAGGTTGCACCATGAGTCTGGAGCTTAGAGGTTTGTGAGCAGGCTGACTAAGAACTGGCCCCAGGGAAGCTCCTGTTTCCACTTCTCTGGCACTAAGATTGCAGGCAAGACCTCCGGGTCTGACTCCTTATGGGCTCTGGGAGTCTTAACTCAGATCTCTATGCTTGCATCAGCGAACAC
>JAQHUG010000054.1:1916290-1939094 GCA_028555095.1 Dicrostonyx torquatus | reverse complement strand
TTATATGGTTTCTGTGTGATTATTTTGGGTCTAGGTGGCCAGGAAAAAACAAGCAGTCTCCACCAACAGTTGTACAAGTTGGCTCTCCCACCACTAGTAGAGGAGTGTTCCCCTCACTCTATGTCCTCTCCAACATAAGTTTTCAATAGTGTTTCTGATCTTAAGCCATTCTGATAGGTGGAAGGTGGTATCTCAGAGTCATTTTGATTCGTATTTCCCTGATGGCTAAGGATGTTGAACAATTCTTTAAGTCTATCTTGGTCATTTGAGATTTTTCTGTTATGAATTCTGTTTAGATCAGTACCCCATTTTTAAAATTGGATTTTTTTTTTGTTATTTTTATGTCTAGTTTGGTGAGGTCTTTATATATTTTGGTGATCTATGTCTTTACATAGAGACCCTGCTGTTGGTCCAAAAAGAACACTATCCTTTGTAGATGTCTGTGAAGTTGTAATGTCCCTGCTAGCTCATTTCCCTACAGTGTGAGTCCTCAACTGACTTTCATTTCTCAGGCTACTCTAAGATCTTTTCTTAGTAGTGACCTCGTATTAATATGATAGAACTGTAAGCTAATATTTTCTTTACTTTTCTGGGCATTTCTCCATGCTAGGCTCAAAATTGCTCTTTCACTTTAAATCACAGTACTGTCAGAAAAATATACTGGATTAAAAATGAAACAATAAAACAACACTGCTATTTAAAATCACTAGTAGCACAGTTAGTAAAGCATATCCAATTTGAATAAATATCACATTATAAAAGGTATTTTACAAGGATTTTTACATGTAATATTAAATATAGATTACTATCACTGGAAGGATAGACATAATTCAGCACTAGTCTCCATCACCTTCACCAACACATCTCTCTTATGCCATATCATCAAAGCTACAAGCTGTCTGTCAGGGTGTAGAGGCATTGTGTTGAGTTGGAAGCTATAATATCTTACTAAGAAGTTTCTAAATGATATTTAATCAGCTTAAGAATTAAAATAATTATAGTTCAGCACAGAGTATACATGAGAGTCATAGGCACAGATAATTTAAATTCATTTGATAGAAATTCTATTAGTTTTCATTAATGATGTCCCTATAATCAAAGACACCTTGCTAAAAGTGTGGCTTCAAAAAAGCAAAAATAAAAACAAAACACAGATTTCCCACTTAGAAGACCTGCCATTGACTGCTGTTCTTATAAGTGTATTAGTTCTATCTCAATATACTTTTCATTAAAGTTAGCATTCTCTGTGATACCATCCAAAGACACGTACCTTGTCCTTAGAGTTTTACAATAGATTATGACAAGAATTGTCTTTATTCTTCAGTCAGAGAGGCCAGCTGATCACCCATGGAGCACAGGATTTTGGGAAGAGCGAGACCACATGCTTCTTCATTTTCCATCAGTGCTCATTTGCTCAAGTAATTTCACATATTTATTTGTTGTAATTCATTATTTCTATGATATAATATGCATAAAAATATCTTAGGAAAGAAACAGAATCTCCAAGCATATCAGAGAACAAGGTTCAAAACTAATTAGCTGAAAATAGAACATTAAAACCGAAAGAAGGTCTTTTGGCCAGACCAGAAGGGTTTCCACTGTTTATCCTGTTTCTTGATAGTGATAAAATTTCTCTGGAAAAATTTCTCAGAATTTTAGCAAAATGCATAAAATTCTGAGCATATTGGAAGTGAAGGAGCAGACAACTACCAGCAGCTGTGGACATAAATTCTGTAATCATTTGATTTGTATGATGAGACCAAGATTATTTTCATGGAAAACAAATAAGTGTGACTTATTTCTATAACAGAGTCATATAGACATTTGAAAGTATTAATTGCTGAATCATGTAATGAAGATTACTGATTAACTGAAATTTTTTTCACATTTGTGCAAATTTGTCTTGGGTCATAATTCTGTAACAAATATACCATAGATGGGGGAGCTTAAACAAACTAAATCTGACTTGTTTCTCACAGTCCTGGAGTTTGGGAAACACATGATCAAAATATCAGCAAATTTGTTACCTGGCGATGATGTTCTTCTGATTTGTAGATGTCTTCATTCTTGAAGGACCTCACACGATGAGACAGCATAGCTGTCTTGAGCATAGCCATCCTCATCCTTTGCGTGGGGACACTGATCCCATTCAAGTGAGCTACACATTTAAGATTTCACTATTTCCCAAAGGGCCCACCTCTAAATACTATCACCTCATGCAGCTTGAATTATGCAGTGGGTCTAGGAATAGAGTTTTATTGATTAATCAGTGGGCATAATGAGTACATGCTTAAGGTATCAATGAAACAAGGCAACAAAAATATTTTCATTTATTTTAACACTGAATACTTCAAAGAAAAATGAGGAAGATAGACAGAACTTTATTAAAGAAAAATTCATGTGGGACTTTTTTATTATCATATTTAATCACTTTGTAGTCAAATTTACTACTTTTTGTTGCATAGTATTTCATTTTTCCTTCCATCTTTACAGCTATTCTGAAGATCCTAGCAGAGCCTTGGCAAGCAGTGAAGGCCGAGAAGGCTTTGGAGGCCACCAGCACAGGAAGTGGGGCAAGAGTACTCAAGACCACCAAAGTCATCTTGAGTCAGGGACAGAGCATGCAAAATAGAAGGTGAAAGTAGTCAATGTCGCCACTTTTTGGCTCTCTGACCTTAGCAGTGTCACACAATACCAGTTTCCTCATCGGTAGAATAGACCAACGGTATAAATGGCTGTATTTTTAAAGTTCAGAATTCAATAAAAGGATGTATGTAGAAAACAGAGTTATTATGACTCAAAACTTCCTGATCCTTTTTCTATTCTTCTCTGTGCCCACAAAAAACAGTGTCTGGATGATAAGAAAGTGAAATAATATTTAAGATAAAAACTCTCCTGCATTAGAGTAGAACATCACAAATAACTCATCTTCTAGCAGTAGAGATGCTTTATCTGTTCTGGTTTGTGGTTTGGGGAATGGTTTTTAATATTCCAGGCTGCTCCCTAACAGCAGATTAGCTGTGGATGACCTTGAACTTCCTTCAGATCCACTAACTTCAGCTTCTGGAGCCCTCAAATTTGGGACATGCACAAACATGCCCTATTTTTATTTGGTGTTGGGGACTGAATTCAGGCCTTTATGGATGCTAGGCAACTCCTCTACTACCTGAGCCACATCTTTAGCTCAGCACTGGCTTTAAAACTGGACTGCTATCGCCTTGTCACTTACTTCTCTCTCTGCAAATGCTTGCTGGTGTTCATATCATACAAACCACCATCCTCACAAATGCAGCTGTTGTTCATCCATGGACCTGGTAATGTAAGACACTATGAAAGAACATGGAAATGTGCCAGGATGTAATGTCTACTCCTTCCTTTAGCTGGTAGTCTTTACATGCTTCCTTTAGTCTCATCTTTTGGTTGATACAGCTATTATTAGGGCAAATAAGGTCACTGCCCTCCTTAATTTTATGTTGGAGATAAATAGTCATCCAGATATCATATATTCCCTCAGTCACAGACAGACGTGGTATATAGGTTTCTAGGAGACAATATGAAAAAGATTATTTTGGGTTTCAGCTTTCTAATTATTTTGCAATTCATATTTCCAGAATGCAGAAAAGTTAGCACAGTTTGAGCGAGTCTCCTCTTCTTCTTTTTCCTCCAGGAATCTTTCTGGCAGTTATAAGTTCAGAATGCTTTTGTGCCTTCCAAGCAGTCTTGCCCAGATTCTGCCACCTGTTCTGTCATTCTGGGTGTATTTAGGGTAGAGTTCTTCTCCATATGGGCAGTGTAATTCCATTAAGTAGCAATCCAGCACAGTTACTTTTTTTTTCTTAACGTTAAACCTCGAGAGTTAATCGTCCATCTGTGTGTAATCATCAATTCCATTAAGCCTTATGGCCTTGTCAGATTATCAAACATTTTACACAGTACTCCTTTCTTCACAGGAAACACATCTGATAATTAAGGGCATGATGGAATCTAAGTTTTTGAGTTTGACTCCAAAGATCCACAGCGTCTTATATTTAATCTGGAATCAGTCTCACCTCTCCCCAGTCACTCAGCTGTGGATAAGCAGCCTGAGTGAATACGGTCCAACCAGATTCTAAGTGAGCAGGATATGATGTCAGGTGGACACAGGTGATTTAACTGTTTCACTGGCTTTTTTTCTAACGTACAAAACTTATCTTCAATGTATATCTCACGGTGTCCAAATGTGGGATATTTGTACATCATGTGAAGCTATACTTGTTATGATGGGGGTACTGAAAAGCTGAACAGTCAATACCTGGGCAGGAGGTATAGGCAGGATTTCTAAGGAGAGAAAGGAAGAGCAGATGAACCTAGGAGCCATGTAACAAGCAGGATGAGTAATATGTGGCAGAATGTAGATTAATAGAAATGGGCTAATTTAAGTTATAAGAGTTAGCTAAAAAACAAGCCTAAGCTAAGGCCAAGCTTTCGCAATTATTAATAAGTCTCTGTATTGTTATTTGGGAGCCGTATGGTAGGACAGAGAAAGTCTTACTACAGCTGAATCACAGTGGGTGTTGATGAAAGTAGCCTCCAGCCACAGCATGTTATGAGCCAAACCACGTATATTCCCTCGCTGACTTTGTAATTTGACCCCATTTTTACCACAGAAGATAAAAATTTTGCAGATGACAGAGGTGATCATGAGTGTTTCTGTCAAACGGGACTTAAAATTTAATATTTATTAAGTAAAATTATAAATTGTTGTCTATAACCTCTCGTTTACTTTCAAGTTTTTGAAGATGTTTTGTTAACACAGATGAGAAAGAATCAAATAAATAAGAACTAGAGAAATTTAAAATTCAAGTTGGGTGGTGTACATTTTTAATCCCAGTACCAGGGAGGCAGAAGCAGGTGGATCTCTGAGTTTTAGGCCAGACTGATCGACAGAAGATGTTCTGGGACAGTTAGAGTTACACGGAGAAATCTTGTCTCAAAACACCAACACAAACAAACAAACAAATAAAAATATTCAAGCCAAAACAAAAAAAAGAATATGTTTATAGCTGGCTCAGTCAATAAATTACTTGTCTTGCAAATCCAAGGGTGTAACTCTGACCCCAAAGTCTATCCAAAATTGCCAGGCATGATGGCAGGTGCAGTGATTGAGCCTCAACATTGAGTAGGTAGAGACGGGGAATTTCTGGGACACACTAGGCAGTCAGTCTGATTGAACAGTGAACTTTAGACCTGTAGGAAACACTGCCTCAGAGGAGGTGAAATATGTCCTGAGTTTGATACCTGAAGCTACCTTCCAGCTGGCACCCTGCTGCACATGTGTATCATGTGCAAATGTGTATATACACAGAGAGCAAGGGAGAGAGAGAGAGAGAGAGAGAGAGAGAGAGAGAGAGAGAGAGAGAGAGAGAGAGAGAGAGAGAGAGGGAGAGAGGGAGGGAGGAATGATTTAAATACACTATTCTATTCTCTGTTACAAGATTTGGTATTGCTACATGAGTGGGTTATGAGAGGGCCAATCTATTCCCTTGACATTGAGCCTTCTTAACATATTTATTATTAAATAAATTCAGTAAACATATTACAAATATTTCAATAAAATTTTACAAGTACAGCACCATCCTAGGCAACTGGAGGTACAGTTAACTGAAAATACATTTTTTTTAAATTATAAAATAGAAAAACCTATTTCTGCTGTCTAAATCTCAGAAATTATTAGCTCTGTATCACTTATTTTACTTCAATGTGATAACTGAAATGTATGTCTCTAGTTTATCAAAATCGAAACAATCTAACTTATATTAGGTCACATTCTCAATGCCTTGTGACAACTCAACCCCCTTTTGTATCTCTGCCCAATGTCTGGGCCAGGTGAAGTCCAGACTTCGCATAGTCTGCTGACTGGAGAGCCAGACTCTCAGAAAGACAGGCTTGGCCTTTGACGAACAGCAGGTCTGGACAGCTCAGTTCACTGCACAGCCAACTCAGAAGCCCTTCCGGAGCAAATCTGGCCCAGAAGGCTGCACATATTTCTGCCTGGATAGACCCTTCGTGTTCAACAGGAGCCTCTGCAGTGGCGATGAGGTCCTCCATATTGTTCACACAACGCTGCAGTATGGGACAGGAAATCTGGCTCTTTAACCCTCTGGCTGCTGCACATGACTATTTGGCTAGCAAAGCAGAAAAATGTCGACAGCCTTAGGTTTCAATGATTAGTAACAGGTTTTTGAGTGATTTCCCCCAGAATGTGCTAGTATAAATAGAGGCCGGCAAACGTGTGCTTTGGGGATTTTTGCCTTTCTTTTGGTATTGTGGTTTGTTTGTTTCCATTTCTTTTCTTGTGTGACACATTCGCTTGTGTGACTGTGGATGCCCGAGCCAAGTACCCAAACGCGGGCTGCAAGTGAAGGCACTCACTCCAGGCAGTCCCTAGCCCGGTGTCTGCATCCGGACTGTGAGTAGCTTCACAGCCTTCTAAATGTATATGTTCTGGAGAACTCCTACATGTAGACTAGAAGCCTTAAAATACAGCACCAGAATATTACTATGTAGTGTAAGATATGAGACCTTTTTTTTTTTTTTGGTTTAATGAGCAATAAGCTTTTTACTGAAAAACTGATGCTTAAGAAATAAGATTGTATTTTAGTTTGTGTCTTAGAAAACACGAAATTGGTGTGTAGGTCAATATCCTGAGTGGCATGGTATATATTGCTTATTACAGGGTAACAAAGGGTTAAAAATATTGCTGTCTAGTGAGGATATAAGTGAAATTTTGAGTCCATTTATTGAAATCCACTTTCTCATCCTCAGCTCACACAGATATGTAAGATGGACAATGACAGTCTTCTGTTCAGTATCAAAGTGTAGCTTTTTGTACCAGATAATCTTTATTTCCTTACAACTCAGCACCTGCAGGTGCTACATTATACACAAGGAGACACTGTGATTTCCAGTGTCGTGGCATGGGTATTTTGGCAGAGAACAGTATTTTCTACTTGTCAGTATGAAAGGAAATGGAATTACAACAATATGAGAAGCTGTAAGTCTTAGATAAATGAACGAAAGATGCCATCAGACTTCAGACTCCCATTTGTTAATGATGCTTATCTACTCAGTAGCTTATCATGACTTAGTTTCCCTATATCTTCTGCTGCAACAAAGTTTCTTCTGCATATGTTTAGATTCTACCAAAATTCTCTTCCAGCTTCTCACCAATACTTACTTTTGTTTTCTGATTGACTTAAATCAAGTTCTTTTTATCCTTGGCAGAATGGTCAAGGTCTTTGTGATGGCCAAGTCACCATCAACAGTGCAGGCATGCAGTGCTTCTCAAGAATTTACTGGTACAAAATGAAACAGAGTAAGAAAACACATGGGAACCCCTGCTTCCTTCCTCCTGAGGTGGCGGGGGGAGAGAAACAGTCAATTCCATCAAATCCCTCCCTCCCCTCATAGCTCAGGGAACCAAACTGAAAAGGAGGCAGAAAGAGTGTAAGACTCAGAGGGTATAGAGGACATTAGGAGAACAAGGTTCTATAAATCAGCTCATATAAGGTACATATGTATTCACAGACACAGTGCCTATGTGGACCTGCACCAGAACACACATGAAAACCATATATATTACATATATCTTAGCTATACATATTTAGCATTTCTAACGGGACTCCTGAGTATGTGAAGGAGTGGGTCTCTGATTCTTGTGCCTTCTCTTGGGTGCTTTTCCTTCTGTGGGTTTGCATTGACCAACTTTGTTGTGATGGCTTTTGATCTATCTTATTGTGATTTATTTTGTTATGTTTTGTTGTTATCTCTTAGAATCCTGTTCTTTTCTAAAAAGAGACAGAAAAGGATTGGACCCAGAAGGAAGGTAGGTGGGGAGGACCTGGGAGGAGTTGAGGAAGGGGAAACCGTAATTAGGCTATATAGTATGAGAAAGGAATTTATTTTCAATAAAGGGGGTGGAGGAGAAACTCTGCTACCTGCTCGACTCCTGCTCTATAACTTGCACAGTTCCATGTGCTTTCATTTCAAAGCCACAACCCTGAAACAAAATGTGTGATTTTTTTCTACTCATCCTAAAATTTATTTTTCATCTCACGAGTTTTGATGCCACCACTACATAAAGATAACCATGTGAGCTGGGAACACAGATTTATCAAGTGCCCTCCTGCCAGTTCTGTCTTCTAAATGCCCATAAAATATGCTTCTATTTGTTTTTGTCTCCCTAAATTTACTACCATGTTGTATTTCAAGTAAACATTATCCGTGAACTAAAGAATTCCCTAACCACTGTCTAATCTGCTGCCCATATTGCCACCTCATTATCTCTGTAACACATAAAACATTCAAGGAGTTACCTGACGTACGCCAGAGCATTCACAGATGATTTTTCTGCAAACTTGTTCCATCTCAGTATCAGCTCGAAGACAAAACAAACGGCAATCTTCCAAATGCCATGCTCTTGTCAACTGCCTTGGAGCTCAGGATTTCTTTGTCCTAGAACGACCTTCTCCTGCCGCTCCTTCACTTTCCTCTCAATCATATAGCACACCTAACGTTCTACTTCGAGTAGTGTCAAGCTCAGCTGAAAGCTCCCCCTTTCAGCCGTGAACCTTGCATGTGTTTTTTTCTTCAGTTATGAAAATAGATTTGTTTACATACCAGTCCCTCTCTCTCAAGATTGAGCTCCTCAGGGAAGAACATGCCTTGTTGGACTTATAAAGAGATTATTGAATTCTATCCAGGGACAGTCACAATGTCTGGAACACTGTGTGAAAACAAATTTACATTGATAAAAATGCACGTAGGTACGGGTGAAGGATGGATGCCACAGCACGCTTTGATAATTTGAAAATAGGAAAGCAATTACTTCTATTAAAAGAGATGAAGAGGAGCCTCATTTTCAGAAAAAGCTTAAAGGAAAAGCCTAAATTTCTGATACTAATAATTTAAATAACAATTATAGTTTAGAATTTATGTAAATATTTGCAGCACTCTAGTATTGAAAGCACCACTTACTATAAGGATGGACAATGCGTTTTCATTACCTCTAGAGTTCTTAAGTTTATCAGGAAAAGCTGAGGGATATGATATGTGCCATACAAACCATACTCATGTAACATGTCAGTGTAGGACTAACTAAAAAAGTCTGACACTCTCCTTGTCACTAAATATCATAATGAGAATGATTCTCTAAGATTAGTATAGAAGGCAAGAGCATCCTATTTTAATCAATTATAAAAGTTCCCTTTCTTCAATCAAAGAAAGGTATTAGTGAAATGAATGAGAGTAATTAAATCTAATTTAGTCATGCAAATGAGTTTAATTAAAAGAAATCTACCCTTTAATAACTTCAGGGGAAAATGGAGTTCCTTATGGAGTTTGAAATGTAGTTAAGCTCACAAGACACAGTCTCTGAGCTGATGAGACCACACTGTTGTAATCGGCTTGTGTAAATATTGACACATGTATCATTTAGTTTGTCGCACAGTGATAATAGTTGCTCTAGGCTTCTGATGAAATCTGGCATTTATAATTATTAAAAGATGTTTGTTAAAAATGCTCTTATCCATCATGTTCATTCTACGATTTAGATTGCTGCTGCATTGACCTTCAGAAAAATTCTTTTGACTAAATAGAGCTTAAGAAAATAAATTTAAATTCAACTTTTATTGAGCAGGAAACGGAGCAGGGAGGGCTGGTGCCAGGAAAGGGAGGGCTTCTGTCGGGAAGATGCTTACAGTCTATCAACTGTAATGCCTTCTGTGTGCAATGTTTGCAGCTATACTAATCTAAAAAAGAAACGCAAAACAAGAATGCCACAAAGAATAAATAGGACTTGATGCGATAGCACAAACAGTGCAACCTACTAGGAATGACTGGAAAGAAGTAGAAAATCTTCATCAATAAGGGACAAATTGAGCTCTTTTTGGAAAAGAGACTTGAAGACTTCAACCTGTAGGTGGGTGGGTGTGTAGAGGGCAGGAGGGAGAGGGAGAGAAGAGAGGTGGGAAGGAGCGGCATTCCAGAAGACATCAGTAGGAAAGATACAGGCTTTATTCAAAACTTTATTAGTCTGGCAAGTTACTTGAAAAGTCACAGCCAACCATGGGTCAAACATGGGGGACAGGGCATTAACAAGGCTTATGTGCAGACACGATAGAGATGGTAAGGATTTTGAACACAAAAGTGATGTAAGAGTCATTTCTAATGAATATTCTGATTAAAACTTTAAAAGAATTTGTTGTGGAGGAAACATAAAGGCAAACAGACCATACTGGAGATGTGAGTGTTGGATTACCTGACCGACATGTAGCTCTAACTAGGGGCAGTGACAAAGAATACAAAGCAGTGGCTCTCAACCTGTGGGCTGCTACCCCTCTGAGGAGTCGAATGGCTCGTTCATAGGGGTGGCATATCAGACATTCTACGTGTCAGATATTTACAGTGCAACTCATAACAGTTACGAAGTAGCAATGAAAATAACTTTAGGGTTGGGAGTCACCATAACATGAAGAACTTTACTAAAGGATCACAGCGAATGAAAGGTTGAGAACCAGTGATGTAAAGGAAAGAAAAGAGCCTGAAGATGTTCTTAGGTCTGTGCATTTCTAAAGTGGGTGCCTGGGTGGACAGTGTGGTGTTCAACTAACTAAGGAACACACGCAGTCAGTGGAGAAAAACACTATTAAATCCAACTCGTATGACAGGATAGAAAGCATGACTCCGTACGTTATGTAATCCCCTGACCTAATCCTGCTTATTCAGCTTCTCACACAGCCCTATCTCTTAGGACAGTGGCTTCTTTATTACATACAAGCTCGACAAAGAGGGGATTTTGTGCTCTTGCTTATGGTTGCATCTTGAAATTGAATGACATAGTAGATAAATCTTGTGTGGATGCATAGTAGATTCTGGTATAAAATAGATAGTGGAAACATATGTTAGTGAAAAAGTAACTTTGCAACACAGTTTTGAGTTAGATCACTAAAATTAAGCACAACTTGTAAAAGTTTATTTCTAAACTTCACACACTTTTTATGTTTCCATTGTATTCCACAAACTAATTATATCAATGAATTATATTTATCCATCCATGCAAATGCTCTATTGTGCCACTATTAATTGCATTGTAACTGTCAATTTCTGCATTAAATTGTGTATTCACTTAATGAGCACAACAGTATCTTTCACCAAAGTTTCCTCACATCCAGTGTCTTTCGCGAAAGATGTATACATATGGGGATTTAATATATTTAGGTTTAAAGAATTAAACATAGAGTCCTGGCATTCAAAAGTAAACTTAAAAATCCCAGTGCAGAAGCAAATAGATACACAAAACATCAATGCTGTGATGGACTTTATCTTTAATGATGAGCCCAGACAAATCTTTCCTCCTTAATTGCTTCTTGGAGGCTTTTTTGTCACAGCAACCAGGTAGTAAGTAACATACTGTACTTGGACGTCCCCTGTGATATAAGTCGGCTAAAAAGATGGGGCACATTCTTCTATATACTCACTATGACTTTGACAATTTCTACAGCTGTGAAACCACAGGGCTGTCTCCTCTAATAGGTGAGGCCGCTGCCTCCTGGCAAGGTACCGAGTGACTTCCATTCAGCTCAGATGGTGCATAAGGGCAGGTCAAAGAAATGATTCTACCCACGCACAGACTTTGAACCAATGAAATTAGTTGGGGTTCCTTATAGGAACATGGGTAACCAATGGGCTGCTACATCACTGGAGAAGAATCTCCTCCTTCTCTCCCAGAAATTGCTAATGGTTGCTACAGCCTCAGGGAAGGGAGAAATCTTGATATACCGCCTTCTCTTGAGTGATGTGCTGGGTTACCTCACCTACCACATTATGAGCTAGGCGAGCTTTGCCCCACTTACATGAGGGAGTGTTAATGGGTTCAGTCTTGTAAAATCCTCTTCTTTATTCACAACTGCTCTGATTAATGAGATTCAGACTAAAGGTTTCTTCAAGCGTGCATGTCATTCTTCTAGAAGAGTTGCAAGTAGACACAATCAAAGTTGGCTCTGTACGTTTCATGCCCAAACACATGAGCAGAGACTTGTAGTGAAAAGATCCTCTTGACTATAGTTCAAGATTCCATGTTTTACCCTTCATTATTTAAGGCAATACATAATTGGTGATACAATTTCTTAAATAATTGTATTAAAGTGATTCCCCCCATAGATTAGTATCTCTCCTGCAGTAGTGACTTTGGTTTTTTTCCTGTTTGCTTTCTGTCATAAACCATAATTTTATTTTATGAGTCATTTCTTATAAAGAAATCTACCAGGTTATGTTTCAATGTCATCATTCTAAATTGCTAGTGGCTTTACAGATTTCTGTGAGAATAAAATCATTTAAAAACAAAACAAAAATGAACACGTACCTTCTGTTTTATGTGCTGACAGAGTCATAACTATCAGGTGAGGAAAGATTTGCATCTTATAGCATTCAACAGTTTAAGGGGGTGGTGAGCAAGTTTACAAATCTATAGAAAGTCATTTGTTTACCGATATAGTGATGGGTACAGGATAAAGTTACCCAAGTCAATAGCATTGATCCTTTGGGAATCTGAGCTCCAGGCTTGTCCTGCATGCTTTTTGTTTTAGGGGACTTTGCTTTTCAAAAAGGAGAAGTATACCTGATTAACAGGTGTGTTCTGGACAGCATTGAGCTACTGTTGATTAAGGAAGGCTTTGTGACTTTCCTTGATGCTGCTTTTTGTACACCATTTTAGCAGAGGCTGGGCTCTCAAGAGTCAATGCACTTGGTTTGTTCACATAATGCAACCTCTTTCACAATGTATCTCCATTGACTGAGCTTCAGGTGCAGCTGAAGGAATCTATATGATATGTGGTATGGTTGCCAGAAAATATAGATTGGGTCTTTGTATCATGTCATAGTTAAGTAGAATAGAATACACTCTGTGTCTGAATGAGAACATATGAATATGAACAAAAAAACCTTTAATACGAAAGTAGAAGCTTTCATTCTTGTTGGCCCTTAAGCCCCTAATTTAAGTCAGGACAAGCTACTCTGGAGGTTAGGAAAGCCAGCATGAGAAAGCTTTGACTAAAACAACAAAATACTTGTTCTTTTATCAGTTGCTTCAGTTATTCAGAATCTTTATGCATCAAGTTTGCTCTCTGAGGAAGGAAAGCTGGTAGATATTAAAGATTCTTCAAGAACTCTATAAGCCTGACTGAAACTGTGCATGGAAGATAGGAGCTCCTTCTCACCCACTGTCCCAACTGCCAGCAGTTTCCTAGCATCTGAAAACTCTACCTGAAAATTCTGGAAATCAAGCTCTTTGGCTTCACTTCCACAAGACAGGTTGTGAAGGAAGTGAGAGCAGCATTACAGTCACTAGACATACAAAGCCCTCACAGCAACATGTGATGAATGATACATGCTTGGTATACAGGACACGATACAGTTCATAGTTTATATTATAGGTACTACACGCTTCACGGTTTGAGTAAACTTGTGCAAAGTATTCATTATTCTACAATTGATAATAGTTTCCAATGAACTATTCCTATAGTTCTCTTGTTTTCTTTCTATTAATCACTCCCTTTTGTAAGGTCTTAACCCAATGGTAATTTTCTGTCTCTTTTATTTTTCCCCTCTTACAATGTCATTGAAGAGAAATAATAATAATAGTAACAATAATACTAACAATATATTATTTTAATTGTATGCCTTCATTTAGTAATATGCATTTCTGTTTTTTAATGCCTTTTAATTGATTAATAAGTAATTGTCTTGCAGCACTGAGTAATATTTCACTGTCTGAGTGTTCCAAGTATCTCTGTTCACCAATAGAGGGACACCTGCGTGGAAAACTGCTACAAAACATCTCCCTACAAGATTTTATATTGATTTGTTTTCAACTCATTCAAATAAGTACTAAGGAGTGTGACTGCTGACTCGGAACATGAGTGCATTGTAATTTTGTAATACATTGCTAAATTACCTTCCAATCTGGCTGTGTTATCTTGTATTCTCACTGATAACCAATGCCAGTTCCCATTGCTCCACATCCTCACTAATATTTGACAACATCAATGCTCATATTTTTCCCTTCTATCATACATTTGATATCTCATTTGACCTTGGCATTTGCAAATGACAGGCTTTGCTGAGTGTCATTCACACACTTTGTCATTTGTGCACCTTCTCTGGTGCTTGGTGACATCTCTATCTGCATTTAAAATTGGGCATTTGTTCTGTTAGGATTCAGTGGTAAGTGTTCTTTGCATATTCTGTGTAGATTTTTTTATGTACTGGCCTGGTGTCCCCATGTCTTACTTAGTCATAGGGATTTTCTTTGTGGTTAGAGTCTTGAAGGTTTTGTTTCTTATCAACCTATTTACTATTTATTTCATTTCTTGTTATATTGCTCTTAATGAAGTTCAATTACATACTGAACACGAATAATGAGAATAGATATCCCTGTCTAGGTCCTGATCTTAGGGAAAAATGACTTTGGCTTTTGCCATTGAATATTATGTTAGTCATAGGTGCTTTTAATCAAGGAGTGTCTCTAAGTTGAAGAAGTTCACTTATATTCTCAATTTACTTAGAAATTTATGATTAATAAAACTTAAATCATACCAAATTGTTTTCTTGTATCAGTGAGTATGGTAATATCACATCTTCTACATACTGCTGATACTGTGACTTGTATTGATTAGCTAATAAACATTGAACTAATAGTGTATATGATAGACAAAGAACTATTCGGTTATAATACATAATAGTGTTCCTATTTTCTCGGATTAGGTTGACCGTTCTTTTAAGTACTGTTTTATTTGTGTTCCTCTGCAGTTTTTGTGTTTGCACAGTTTTTGTTCTCTCTATTAATACAATTTTGGTTTAGTAAAGCCAATTAGGACACACTCACCCTTCTCTTCTCAGAAGTCATTGTCTGGCCTTGCATTGTCTGTAGTGTTTTCTCTTTAAACTATTATTATTCTTTTTCTCTAAGTATTTGGTAGGTTACACTTTAAAAACTACCTGGGCCTGAGGATAATTGGGGTAAGGTATTCAATTGCAGCTTTATTTTACTTAAAGCAAGTAGAATTAGTCACATCCCCAGGGTCATCATGATGTGGTTTAGTAGTTATCAAAATTTTGAGGTATTGATCCATATTATGTAAATTATCAAAACTATGATTTACAGATTTCTTTGTGGTGTTCATGTATTAACCATTGGGGGTTTCATATGTCTATACTGGCATCCATCATTTATTCCAGGCATCACTAATTTATATCTTCTCTTTAATTTTCTTTGTAACTTCATTTTCTTTAGAAGCTCTTTAAAAGTCTTACTAATGCCAGATCATCCAACATATTTTTAATTTAGGTACAGAATACTATTTCTTTCTTTCTTTTTTGTTTATTTGGAATGGGTTTACATGTAGTTAAACCAAAACTCAAACTTGCTATATATCCAAGGCAGGCCAAGAATTCCTGATTCCCCTCTTGCACTTCTTAAATATTGGCATTATAGATCTATGTCCCTATGTCTTCTGAGAAAAATACTCAGATTTATGCATACACTCTCCCTCCCCCCCTTTTTTTTACTCCTCCATTTTCAATCACTTAAGTCACTTTAGGTAAGATTTTTTTTTTCTGAACAAATTCTTCTGTAGCTCATTTTAACTGGTGATAATGGCATCATTCCTTCTTTGTTTTCTTTCATCTGAATGTGTCTTAACTTCAGCTATTAAACAATTTTGCTGCGTATGAAGTTCTACATTTCTAGTTCTTTTCCTTAGTTTGTTTCACTTCCTCTGGGTCCCCTGAGCCTCTCCTGGGTCCCTTATGCTATGAATTTGCAGATTATATCTTGCCTGTGATACACATGTTTCAAAATTCTGAGTCATGTTTGAATGCAAAGAATTTTGAAGCTGTTGGTAATAACAGGCTGGCCTACTTCTGTCAGTCTTCCTGTGTATACATGCTTTATGAGGGCTGCTGTTCCTTTGTCAGTTTATTTTCTAAAGCCTTTGTAGTACTTCTCAGACTGCACATCTGCTCTGCCCAGACCCCAATCTAGAATTTGCTAGTCTGTGTTTAGTCGTTGGTATCTTGCTTAGCCTCACATCCATTCACAAACAACTGCAAGGAGGCCAAAGCAGTACCATGCCCTGCTTGAGGTGTTGTGTCAATCCCCTGCCTCACTGTGTGCATAGCAGTTTCTGCTCTGCATGCCTGGACTCCGCTACCTATTGGTCTTGAGCAAAACTAGGACATTAGATACCCTGATTGTTTACATTCTGTTTTCAGTACATTGAAGCACTCAAAAGAATGATTATAAGTATGTTCAATCAACTCAAAGATGACAAAAACAAAGGTATAAGTAAAATAAGGAAGTGACTACAAGATATGAAAGCAGAATTCAATAACTAGAATATTGAGGAAAAGCCAAATTGAAATGTTGCTGGAAAGAAAATGTCAGTAAGCCAAATAAAATGTCCATAGACAAATGGATATCATGGAACACGGATTATCAGGGCTGGAAAATAAGACAGCAAAATGGATCATTTGTTGAGCAAAAGTCAATGGTAACCTTATATTAAAAAATTCATGAACCAAACATGTGTTTTGAGGCTCATGAATATATCTAACATTCGGGTTATGGACATTGCAGAAGAGTTCCATGTCAAAGTCATATATATATATATACATTTTTTTTCGAGGCATGGTTTCTCTGTAGCTTTGGAGCCTGTCCTGGAACTAGCTCTTGTAGACCAGGCTGGCCTCGAACTCACAGAGATCTGCCTGCCTCTGCCTCCCGAGTGCTGGGATTAAAGGCGTGCGCCACCACCGCCCGGCCTCATTGAATATATTTTGAATAAAATCACAAAAAGATGCCCATGCAAGGACAAGACCCTGTCAGAACCCCAAGAAGATGGGACAAAAAATAAAGTCACTATGGTATTTTTTTTCATTAAAGCACTAAAAACACAACATAAAAAAAAGGGTACTGAAACCTGGAAAATGTTCAAATCACTTTCAAAGGCAGTTCTCTCTCTCTCTGTCTCTCGTGTGTGTGTGTGTGTGTGTGTGTGTGTGTGTGTGTGTGTGTGTATGCATGTGTTGTCAGCACTGGGAATTAAACCTGGGACCTTGGGCATACTTGACAAGTACTTTACCATAGAGCTCATACACATAATAGGTATTCAACCCAGAACCTCTGCTTATGAGATAGTGACACCTAAATTCTTGGTAAATCTTCCTTTTCAGTGAAAATTCTCAGCACACAAGGAATTTGCATCTTAAGTGATCCCATCACACGCACCATCGTGGTTATTCATCACAGAGATTATCTGAAACTTTTAACAGCGATATCCCTATAATTTGCAACAGTTAATGAGGATTCTCCAAAGGAGCATAACGCATAACTAACAGAATGGTGTATGTGTGTGTGTGTGTGTGTGTGTGTGTGTGTGTGTGTGTGTGTGTGAATGTATTCCAACTAATAAAACAATGGCTGTCTTTCAAAGAAACAGCAAGAATATAGTAGTTAGTAGTTGTTGCGTTCATGAGACTGGATTTTTCGTACTTATAATCTTGTGCTGGAGTCCTCGGGACTTTCAAGAGAGATGCTGGACTTCATTCTACGTTAGAATCCTGAAGAAAATAGGTATAATAACAGTGAAGGCATGCCTCAGCAGTAGGATACATGAACTTGCCAGTGACATTGGGGATAGGCAGGCAAAGAGTAAAAGCTTCCTTCCTACAAGTCCTTTTAGAGGCAACAAGTAGAAGATGTGATCCAGATTTAGGGTGGGTTTCTCACCTGAAATGATCCAATCAAGAACATCCCTTGAGGTCATGATCACCTGCTTGGGTTTTTGTTGGTTCCAGATGTAGTCAAGTTAACCAAGATTAGCAATCAAACTTGCCTATATTTGTACTTAGCAAATACATTGCTTTGCGCCTTTTGCCTTTTTTTATTTTGAGGATATAAAAGTTCACATAATCTTGTCTATGATGGAAATGTCATCTGGAGCAGTATGACTGTGTTTCTGGGCTGCACTCACTCATATTTGGCAAAAAACAACAAAGTATTTCTTAACCTCTTCAGATAAAGAATTATTTTTACAACATCAATTAGATACCATGGGCAAAAAAAAAACAGAATTAAAAAAATGAACCACATGGAAATGCCACCTTTGACATTGTAAATATGGTACATAGGTTTTACTGTCACATGACTAAATGAAAAATGAGTATTGCTAAAAAGAGGTGTCCTCAGGTGATCCAGCCTTGGTGAAATGCAATATTGTAAGATAAGGGAGCCAGAAGAGTTGTAGAGAGGCAGCTATTGCATGAGTTCAAAGGAGAGAAAACAAACATGTGACATAAACCAAACGAAATGTTGCTTCCTAATGGAGGAAATGACCTCTCATGGAATGCACGGGGAGCCACAGTAACATGAGAAGAATAAATACGGCCTTAACTTGGGTTAACGATATGGAGGTTGTTCAGTTTTTTTTAAAATTAGACCCATGGAAACAAAAATCTAGCTTTGATGGCTTTCTGACTGAGAAAACAGGTAACAAAATGGCAGCAAAAAAAAAGGATTTTTCTGTAGAGGGAAACAGGGAAGGAAATAGAAGTTGAAGACTGGTGTATGATTGAAATTTTCTTTTTTACTTTCCTGCCTTCTTTCTTCCTTTCAGATGGGGCCTCCTTTTGTAGTCCAGATTGGCCATGGACTCACAGTCCTCTTCTTTTAGCTTTGGGAGTGCTGGATTGGAAGTATGTGCCACATTGCCTAGCTCTGTCTGTTGTTTGAAGGAAGAGATTACAGCACGGTTTTGTGATGATATGGAAACTTCATGAAAGGGAAAATTAGAGGATGCTTACTCTAGTGATATATATTAATGGAGGAATTCTACCTATAGGAAATTGTGTCATTCTGGTTGTAGAAGATGAGGCACACTGTATCAGGTACGTTCAGGTTGATTGATAAATATTATGTTGAGACCATCCAGAACTTGAGGTTCTCAAGAATCTAGAGGAGAGTTTCCTGAAATAAGACTGGGGTGGCCAGAGGTTCAACGTGACTGAAAAACTGCAAGGAGCCATTACCATGTTTAGTTGTTGAGATGTAAGATTGAGTAGTTTAATTAAGATTGGGTTTCTGCCAAGTGAGCACAATGAAGGGAGTAGGCAAGGTACTTAAACGGTAACTGTTTACAAGGGAGTGATTTTCATGATGATCCATAAATAACAACTAATTAAGGAGGGAAGTGAATACCTAAAGAGAATGAGCGTGTGTTTACGTGCATGCACACGTGCATGAGCGCGCGCGCGTGCGCGCGCACACACACACACACACACACACACACTCACACACCAAGACATCCAACTAGCCTTAGACCCCAGTGGGAATGAAGGTGTGTTTGCACTTGAGTACTGCTATTGGGAGCTCAGACACAAGGGTGACCCTCAGAATAGCTGGAATGAGGCAGAGCAGTAGAGTATGTTTCTTGGGATTGAGAGCATAGAAGAAATGCTATAGGATACATGGCTGATGGAGGAAAAAGAACCATGGCAGAGAGATGCAGGATTCAATGCCTGTGTTCCCATGCATCCCTGTTCATCAGTCATCATTTCAATGAATCCTCATCTGACCACTACTCTCAAATTTCAGGCTCCTACCTTTATTCCCCAAACACACCCAGAATCCTCACAGTGAATATTGACATTCACAGGGTAGGTTTATTCTTTTCTTGTGCATGGTACCTTTTATCTAAAACAGTGTGTTTCAATTCTGTGAATTTACTGTCTTTTCTACTTAAATGCCATCTCTCTTTAAAGACAGAAATGCTATTGTTTTTGCTTTGATTCTATAGCACCTGCTGTTCAACGCAACCTAGGTACCGGATTGTGGTGTTACAATCTTATTAAAATATCTCTTACTTCTAAGAGACTGGAACTTCTGCTGAACCTGACAGTCAAGTTAATAATACACCTTGTAGCCACTTAAGACCAATAGCCTGCTGTGTACTTGACTTGCTTGTTTAACATGCCTTGACCAGACAAGGTAACAAACAACCTTATTTGCCTTGGATTTTCCATGGAATGCATTACTGTACTAGCATGATTAATAAATATCCAAAGACAGAAATTGGGGTTAAACCTGAAGGTCAGAAAAGCAAAACAGCCAACCACTAGCTCTTACCTCTGCTTCAGTCTGAAACAGCGATCCTGTCTACAGGAGTTTCAGAATGAGTCTGTGAGAGCTGTCTCCTCCTGTCATAAATTCCTCCCTAGTGCTGGGATTAAAGGTGTGTGTCACTACTGCCTGGTCTGTAAGGCTAATCAGTGAGGCTGTTTTACTCTCTGAACTTCAGGCAAGCTTTATTTATTGAAATACAAATGAAATATCACTACACTCTTAGGTTATGTATTCTTCCATGCCTCTGAACCAAAGAGCTATGCATCTGAGTTTGTGTGTTATGATAATCATTTGCTGATAAGCATAAATAGGCCAAAAGTGACTGATAAAATAAATATTCATCATAAATGTTGCAAGCATTGCCTGAGAAATGGTACGTTTGCAGCACTGAATGCTTTGAAATCAATTGTGGTCAGTTGTAGTAAATAACTTAATCTTTTTAAAACTCTGCTAAAGATTGGTATAAAGAGTCCCTCATTCTTTCACCATGTAATGCTTCCCGTGATGTTCAATAAATACAGGGCAAGGCCCTTTGCTAGGGACAGATTCGCAAACTAGACACAGGTGTTGGGACAGATTGGACACACGCAGTGGACAGACTATGGACAAGCCACAATCACAAACTAAAGATGTATGGAAGACAGAGAGAAGTGGGAGATTCAAGCTTGTGCTTTCTTTTGGTCAAATTAATCTAAGAAATGCCTAATTTTCTTTTCATACCATGATACTGATACATTTTGATGCCTCTGAGATTTCTTTAATGTATTTAATGGACACGGTACATATTATTTTGTTAATGACAGTACATGTTATTTGGTAACTAAATGTAAGAGTGATTGGTTGGAAATATCATCTTTATTCACTTAAAAATAACCAAGAATCTTTCAGCTGAAATGTGAAATAGAGTGGTGGCAAATCATGGACTAAATTCTTGTTAAAATGGGAAAAAACAAGCCAAGAATATACAAATGTAACAGGAGCAACACAAGAAAGATTTTTTTTGAAATGCATGAGCCTTGAAGCCAAGGGAGTCAAGGAAGTGTGGAAGAGTAATCTCAGACTGGCTATCAGAAGCAAGGAGTAGGGACATACTCTGTGGTCACAGTGACAAGACATGGGAGACCGTGCTGTGATGGAAAGGTTTGGAGAGATAGCTATTGGTCACCTAAAAATAGAAAACAAAACAAAAAATGTTACAAGCAGATACCTAACACAAAGAGAGAATATTCCAGAAGTCAGAGTCTTGTCTAAGAACAAACCATCAACTCCTGATTTCAATTTAGTTGTATAAAGTTACCAAGATTTCTCCCAGTAATCATCTTCTTGCTGGAGTCCTCAGCTTCCCCTGATTCTTGAATAAGCCCAGGATGCATGCAGCACATTCTCAGTATTACGAATGTGCCCCTCTCCACTCAGTTTTAAGGGTATCATCATCACGCTGTTTCTCATGGGTGGAGTTCTAAGTGTTTATGAACACTGGAGTGGACAGTCTATTGCCTTACTAACACCTTTCCTTATAATTCTTCCTTTATTTGCTTTCTTCTTTGCCATGTATTTATTGACAAGATATTAAAATCACCCCCTTCACTGAACTTACACTATACAAATATTTATGAGAACCCTTCTTTGCTATTCTAGGTCTGTGCTCTGATCTTCACAACATGAGGACAGTCTCAACAAAGGACTACTGTCCAACTTGGCACCTCTAATTCCTCTATTTTGATTCAGTTTGCATAGCTTTTAAACTTTTCTAACACACTAAAAAATGTATCTATTTAATACATAGCTTATTTTCTGCACCCTGCCATGTCTCATGCAGATGACACACTCTGTGAATAAGAGGTCTTCCCTGTTTGCAACCCTAGTCCTGGAAGCTTACCTGTTTTTCACTGGGACTTTCAGTCCATAATTAACAATAAGGAGACATATTATTAATTATGAAAGCATGACCTTATCTTAGCCTTTTCCCTAACTCACTCTTACAACTTAAACTAACTGGCTTCCATTAACCTACATTCTGATGCATAGCTCTATTATCTTTCTTCTGTACTGTATTGGTATAGGAGGTCCTTCTGTTTGTGTGTTGCTTTCATTGGTTAACTAATAAAGAAACTGCTTAGCCTGGTAGGGCAGAACTTAGGTAGGTGGAGAAGACAGAACTGAATTCTGGGAGGAAGGAAGCAAAGTCAGAGAGATGCCATGGAGATGCCAGGTCAGACATGCTGAACCTTTCCTGGTAAGCCACAGCCTCGTGGTGAACACCGATTAATATGGGTTAAATCAAGAAGTGAGCGTTAGCCAATAGGAGGCTAGAGCTAACGGCCAAGCAGTGTTTTAATTAATACAGCTTCTGTGTGATTATTTTGGTGTAAGCTAGCCAGGCAGCTGGAACAAGGGCCCCCACTCCTTATAACACTGTATGCCCACCTTCCTTTTACATATTTATTTATTTATTTATTTATTTATTTCCGAGACAGGGTTTCTCTCTAGCTTTGGAGCCTGTCCTGGAACTAGCTCTTGTAGACCAGGCTGGTCTTGAACTCACAGAGATCCACCTGCCTCTGCCTCCCGAGTGCTGGGATTAAAGGC
>JAQHUG010000054.1:1877407-1914602 GCA_028555095.1 Dicrostonyx torquatus | reverse complement strand
CTTAAAGTTGAATCAATATACAAAAATCCATATCATTGAAAAATATTTGAGACTAGTAGTTGTTCAGTTTAAAAGTAGGTTTGATAATATACCCCTTTATCCTGCAACTTCTATATCCCTCCTCTTTTCAGAATGATATCTCTGAATCTAATCTCCTTTGCTTAGATTACTCCATGACCATGATCAAGAACAACTTATAATTTAAGTTATAAATGTCTTTATAACCAATATCAAGCATCCATTATCCACTGAATGACTGAACTCCCTGCGACCTTTTGAGAATGTGGCCCATGTGTTCTTAAAATTACTTCCTGTTGTCTGGGGTAACAGCATCTTTAGGGTACTCTGAGAAATTTGAGAAAATAGTCAAGTCCTGGGAGAGCTAGTTGTTGTCCTGTCTTGGTGTGGAAGGAAAGTGTAGGGATTATCTGAAGTACTGGAGTAATCTACAAGGCTGAAATTGGTGTCTGGTTTGCTATTGTAGAATAATTTAACATCATGAAATGTTTTGACTTCTGCAAAACACCTCAGCAAGTAAAAAACTCTGTAATTAATTCTGGTCATTAAAAACTATGGTCATAGTATTTGACTTCATGTCATCTGAGTTGTCTGGTATTTTTATTTATATCCAGAACAAGAAGCTAAAATTAATATTGAGTCTACATGTTTCTGCTAGAAAGTCTTTGAATTAGGTGCTAGAAAGTTAAATAAAATATGAAGTCACATATTTTACTAACATCAGTGTGGGTCAAAGGGCAAGATTTAGTCTACAAGAAAAAATTGACCTGTGTCTGGAAGTATAATTCACAAATCCTAGTTTTTTAAAAATTGAGATTTCACATTTCTATGCTTTAGAAAACATTCTGAAAAAGGAATGTATTTTTCATCTTCTTTACATTTTATTCATTATGTACTCTTTGTGCAGACGGGAGGCTTTTGTCATTTAAAACGTTTTCGTTTTGTTCTTCTTGAGGGAGTTGTACATCTGGCAGTATATGGTGGAGCTCTACTAAGGTGCCCAGGTCCTCAGAATGCACAATTAGAAGCACAGGAAAATTAAGTTTGGTGAACTCTCATCTTACAAGATATCTCATTTCCCCTTTATACACAGAGAAATCATACTCTGATATCTTTTGTTCATCCTTGCAAACTTCATCAGAACCAAGGGGTTAATCTTAAGGGTCCACAGATGGACACTTATTCTATTCATTTGTATTCATTGATAACATATTTAGACATTTATTACAGCATCACATTCATAAGAAGTAATGTATGTACAACTGTCTCAAAATTGTTTCTGAGATTTAGATTTTGTTTAGAAGAATAGTCCTGCCATTTCTGCCATAGCTACATGTCAATTATAACTGTAGTAGAATAGGATTATCTGTGCTAAAATATTAAAGTTTTTTTCCTCTGCAGCAACGTGCAAAGTTGAATGATATTCTCTTCCATGCTTTAAATTGCCAAACAACACTGCTCATCTCACAGAATTAAAGTCTTTCCAGATGTGGATTTGATTAATAGAAGCTTACTAACTGTGGCTAATTACTGATAATGATAGTATCACAAGGCAACTTTTTCATCAATGTCACCTTGCTCTTTTCTGGTTGCTAGGATAGAAAGAAACTCTACTTGTAACCCTCCTCCACTCAAAATCAAAACAGGAAAGGTTTGAAGCTTTGCTTTTAATGGTAGTTAATCCTGGTTCTCTTAATAATAGCCACCTGGAAGAAGACAATTGTCACTTAGAGCCACATAAAAACCTCAGCTTTGCAGACCCTGTTTTTACAGTGAGAAAGATGAGTCTCACAGAGAGAATGGCCAAATACTCGGGGGGGGGGGGAGTGACCCATTAGTAGTTTTCTCTTGGTGTTTATTGCTTTGTTTGTTTTTTTTACTCCTAGAAAGAGAGGAACAGCATCTGTATGTCAATAATACAAGTGGAAATAAATGTCTTTCCCTGTCTGAATAGTTTCCTACAGAATTAAGACCCTCATCTTTTTTGCCTTTCACCATGAATTCCTTCTAACAAGCTATATACTATTTCTAAATAAAAGAATATTTCGAGGGGAATTCTCTAACAATGTGAAAATAGATAACTCACAATCTATTAACTAGTACTTGGAGATTTTTTTATTAGTCTTCTAATAGAATAGATGGTAAAACAATGTAAAGATATTCAAAAAGTTAAAAGAACTTAATGCCCTACATTGCCTTCCATACAGATTGCCAATAAAGAAATTCATGTGTACATGGGAAAGTCTTTTGGAAAAATGATATCTTCACAAATTATGTTCATGAGAAAACATTGATAATGATGGTCACCCCATATCTCAAATAGTTGACTGTGTCATTGTAACTATTTAGTATAATACACTTTATGTCACTAAACTGCCATGTGTTCTTTGAAGCTTATTAAAGCTGGCTCTTGGAGTAAGGAATCCTTTCCTCATCATAGACTTTCACATGCTTGTAGAAAGCATCCTCCAACATTGTCTATCCCTGGATGTACTGCTACCCTGGTCTTAAAACTTGGACAATGAAGAAGTAGAGGGAATGAGAAGATGGAACTCATTCATTGAGATGTTCAGCCCTAGAATCTCAGTCAAAAACTGATTTGGTGTGACCTCCTCAGCCATTTCTGATGAATGGTTGTGATAATGTCTATTCTTCTGGAATGATGCTGTGATTGTTAAGAAACAAGAGGTCATAGGTCAATGAATCAACTCTCATGAGAGAAGCTTCCTTCTATAATAGGGGGTAATTTATGCAAGACCCACTGTAGTAGGAGGCTGCTTGTTTGTTCCCGGTACCCAGACCTGAAATAATCACACAGAAACTGTATTAATTAAAACACTGCTCAGTCAATCACTTAGGCATATTGCTAGCTCTTATATATTAAATTAACCTATCTTTATTAATCTGTGTATCACCATCACCAAGAGGTCATGGCCTACTGGTAAGTTTTCAGCAAGCTCCTGCTGGCTTCTTTCTCCTTCAGTGGCTACATAGCATCCCCTGCCTCCACCTACTCTCTCCTCTCCATGTGCTTGGAATTCCTGACTTGCCCTATTCTGCACTGCAATAGTGCAGCTTCTTTACTAACCAGTGGCATTCACAGCATACATGGGGGAATTCCACACAGAAACTCTGTCTTGAGCAACAAAAACCATGTCAACAGTATCAATTCTCAGGATATTAACAAATACTGATGTTGTTTGCAGCCCTGCATAATCATTTATTGAATTTTCACTAAAGTCAAAGAATTATATCATTCATGTGTTTATGTAGTAGAAAAAGCTATGCAATGTAATCCTCTTCAGCCTGTAAATATGAAGCACAATTCCTTCAAACACAGTCATCACTCTGTGATCACAGGGTCCCCCTCAAAAGATTTACCCAACCATAGACTGAAAGTTCTGATTTATTACTATTTCCTGTGTAACTGATCCTATGATGCTTGCATCTTTGCTGAGCATGCAGAGTGTTTATTCTCACTATTTCATAGACAGTATTGCATTTACATTATATTGTACATGATACATGTGATATAAAGGCAACTAAAGCACATATGGGGATTATGTACATTATAAATGACTATTGTACCATTCGATATGTAAGGGGCTGAGTACTGGCAGATTTGGGTATCTGTGGGGGTCTTGGAAACATTCCCTCATGGATCCCTAGAGAGGCTGTACATGATTATGTTCGTATTCTCTTTCAAGCCTAATTGCCAGGAACTAGACTGTCGGTGCACTCCCAGTTATTTGGGGGCTCTGGAGAATTTCCAGACAGCTCATTCTCCTATTGTGTTTTCTTGCCTTATTTCCATGTTGCTAGGCTGCTGCCTATGATACAGCCGGTATTCACAGACTTCTGCTGCATGCCACAACAGTGCTACAATTAACGACTACTGCTGAATTCCCAATGTGATATTAGGGACAAGGCATGACCATGACAATCTCATTTGTTATTTGTTCTGAAACATGATGCCGGCACATTTTCTTGTGGTTTGTTTGTTTGTTTTTGTTTTTTTTGTTTGTTTTTCAAGACAGGGTTTCTCTGTAGCTTTGGAGCCTGTCCTGTAACTATCTCTTGTACACAAGACTGGCCTCGACTCATAGAGATTTGCCTGCCTCTGCCTCCCGAGTGCTGGGTTAAAGGCATGTGCCGACACTGCCTGGCTCTTTCTGTTGTTGTTTATTTGTTTGTTTTTGTTTTAGGCACCTTTAACTCACATCATAAGAGAGGCCAGGCTAAAACATCAAGCCAGATCAAGAGGCAGTGATGAGAAATACAACAGTAAAACTTGACTATCTAGTAAAAGTGGTCATCATTTAAGCAGTTGTACTTATTTGTGTATTTATTTCTGTGTCAGGGATTGAGCCTAGCACCTTCTGCATGCTAGAACTCAAGTGAATCAGTGTTCTGCACTGTTACTTCAAGTTTCCTTTCATTTAAAGGGCCAATTCATCTTAGTGCCTCATAGCAGATGTACTACGGTACTTCTAATAATTCTTATTTCTATTATGTGTCAACGACACGTGCACACTAACATGTCTCTGTCACAATAATTTGAGATGTAATATTTAAAGTGGCATTTGAAAGATGAATACGGCTTTTCCACCAGACAATGACAGCTATGGGATTGAGTGGACAGAAAAGGATTTACAGCAGAAGGAAAAGACAAATCGGACGCTTGAAAAACATCACTTGTTCCTAAAATGAGACCCAGTTTTGTAGTTTAACATGCAAGGGAATTCTGGGAAATCAGTTTCATTGCTAGGGCAAGAGTTTACTAAATGATCAATGGAACATCTCAATATATGGGCAACTGGAAAAAGGCCAAATAAACTTTGTTAATGCCATGTATCTTTTCTGCTTTTATTAATTTGAACTGCCTATACATTTTCTAAATAAAGGCCTTGTTAGAAAAGCCTACTTCATTTCCAGATATCAGCATAACTTTATGGAGAATTAATATATTATAGACTAAAGAGGTAGGCTTTTCCTAGGTTTATCTATGCTTTCTTGTTTACAAATGTTTCTTCAAAGTAGGGCAAAGGTTGTAGGGCAAATTGCTTCCAGAATAGATCATTACACATCTCAAACTAATTACAACTGAGCTGACAAGTCTCTAGTCACTTCATAATGGGCTAGAGAGAGACCCAATAGAAAACTGATGGAAAAGAAAAACAGGAGTCACTTAGTAAAATTCTTCCTGAAGAGTTTATCTCAGACTTCCAAAATTCCACCTGCATATGTATAACCCAGGTATTTAATACAAATATGATGTTGTCAATGGGTCAGAGTTCAGGTTTGTAATTGAAAGATTCTGAAAGCATCCTGGGTAATCCTGATGATACTCTTGGGTTGCAGACTTCACTCCCAGCAGTATATAGAGAATATTCACTGATCCCAATATTTTCCGTGTTCTTAAGAACTAAGATCAACAAGACTTCTTAGAATAACTCCAATGTAATATTGCCATATTTCTCTTCAGGAATCAGCTCTCTCAGGGGCACAGAGGCTTACAAGATCTTCAGGGTACCTGAAGTACTGAGTGGTACCCATGGCTTCAATTACACCCAAATCATTTGTACCTACAGAGCGACCAACTACCTTAGTGTGCCAGGAACATTGTCCCGGTTTTAAGACAGATAGCCCTGTGGCCCAGAATGCTTCCCTCTACTCAGTCCTAGGCGTTCTAGGATGTTTGACTGGCATTCACAAGGTATGTGTTACATAGAGAAAATTATTCTGATCTGCTTGAAGTGACATCTCTCTATGAAAAGAGCATTTTACAAAATTAAAATGATTTAGTTGGGAATAATCTATTTTACAATTTGGAAGACCAAGAGAATGTCCATCTCCTTTACGACTATGTGCCCTGAAAACGTAGAGCTGAGAAGCTTTACCACACAGCTTCTTCTTACTCTTTCAGTTCTTAAAAACTTGCAAAAATGTTAAATTTATCTCAGAAAGTGAACTTTGTTTTTGACTCTTGGTTTATTTATCATTGTGTTGCTTTGTCTATCTCTTGAATTTTCCACACTGTTTTCTGATATATTATTACAATTATTCAAAATATTGGAACAGAATATCTTCTTTGAAATTATGAATGCAATCAATTTTAAGTCTTTAATTGTAATTTTGTTTCCATAAAATTCTTTTAATTCAGCCTAATATAATGGCACATCAACCAGTAATAGGTACATTAAATTGAATCATGATGCTCATATACACATTTTATGACACAATCAAATATCTTAATGCATTAATTCATATCAATCAGTTAATAAAATAAAATAAGAAACATTTTTCTTTTGCTGCTAACTGTGCTTTCAGCATTTACCGGATCAAAAGTCTAAAATCTCAATAACCCAACTTTGAACTTTTCTGTTTGTATCTCTGAAATATGACTCTTATTTTAAATTTTACTGTTGATTTGATGGGGGAGAAAAACAACAAAATGCCTCAAATAATACCTTAAGCTTCCTATTTTTCCTCAAGTGAAACTATTTTTACCTAATCAGTAGCACACCCACTATATCATTAGTGTGCCCAATCTGACAGGAAAAAGTGGTCATGGGTTTCACAGAGGAGCCGTAGGTCTTGTCTCTCACTGGCACGCATGGAGTGCTCAACACTTTGACTCTATCAAATCACTGAAGCCGATAAACACAGGAATTCTTTTTAAAGTAAGTTATTTGAATTGTGTCAACTTGACACAAGTTAGACTCAGTGAAAAGAAAAACCTCAACTGAAAAGATACCTCAACCAGATTGTTTATAGACATGTCTATGGGGGCACTCCCTTGATTAATGATCAATGTGAGAGTACCCAGCTCATCAGGAATTGTGCCACCGCTAGGCTGGTGCTGTAAGAAAGCAGAGCAAGCAAGCCAGTAGGCAGCCCTCCTCCATGGCCTCTGAATCAGCTCCTGCCTCCAGGTTGCTGCCTTGAGTGCCTGTCCTGGCTTCCTTGATGGTGGAATATAAGCTATAAGAGGAAATAAATATTTTCCCTTCCCAGATTGCTTTTGGTGATGGTGTCTTTTACAGCAATAGAAAGCAAACTAGGGCAAACAGTGAGTAAATATGTTTTCAGCTATTTTTGGCCTGGATTTTGTTGGAGATATCTGCATTTATAGTAAATGTTATTCCAGAGACCCAATGCCATTTAATAAGGCACACACTGGAAACAGTTACAAGTGCTCACCTACAAAGAACTTTCAGGGACTCGAAAGAATTTGCTGTTTAATGCATTTTCCTTTCCCCCTTTCTCTTCCTTCTTCCTTTTATGAAAACACAGTACAGAATACATCTGGAGTGCAACAAAATATGTGACTTTGTGATTTTGTTCTCATATACCTAGTTCCAAACACCTTAAGGCCAGAAGCGGGTTCTTTGGAAGAAAACATAGGTGTGTAGTGACAAGCTGACTGGATGGCAGGATTCGTCTTGACCTCTAAAACTATTAATGAGAGAACCAGTTCCTCTCCTTCGCCTCCCTGTATTCCTCCTTCCCTCCTTCATCTATGCCTGCTCCCTCAGTTCTGCTTCGTAACCACCTATCTCTTGGGCAGGAGTCACGCTTCTGACAGCTCCTGGGTTCAGCCTTCCCAGCTACCCTAGCAGGTTCCACTGACTGTCCTCAGTTGATGGAAATGTTTACAGACAGGAAGGCACCCAGCTGTTTCTGGAGAACAGTGCTGGGCATAAACAATGTCAATAGCCATCCCCTGCACAGCCTATACACCTTCGCCACCTATAAATGTGGACATCTTGGCTTTGCTGAACATCATAAATTCTGTGTCATATGCTTGGAACTTGACGACACCTTTCTTTTCCAGCTGTGACATCATGCAGATTTTGCATGTTAGGTAGGGGCAGCGTGGCTGGTAGTTAAGCTTCATCTTTAGTAGAACTCAGGTGTTCTTGCCTCCATGGACAACTACTGTGGGCCTCAGATTGACTCGAGTTTCTAAATCTGCTGGTGCCAGCCATTTGTCCCTGCTTCTCTGGGTGTTTATCTCAGCCTGCCTTGCTCACCCATACATCACAGTAAAACATGCTGTCTCTCATACATTACTGTAAATGTGTATTTATGCAAAACATGCTCTTCCCTGCATCATTTCTAGACCCCTACCTGTAGCTGTGGGGAGTAATATGTTCAATATTCTAGCCAGATGAATAGGGGCCTAAACTGGTACAGCATGGTCTTGTATTCTAAATTATTCTTGTAACCCTTTCTAGCTCACTCCATTCTGGAGTAATCTCTTCACAGTGCTTAGTAGTGGTGTTCAAAGTCAGGTGACTTTTTTTTAACCTCACAAAAAACCAAATATGACTATGAAGACATAGGATTTTTTGTCCAGTGTTCAGTGGCTTCAGAAAGCCAAGTGAGTAGGCACTACTAACTTCACAGTTATCTCCATGAACCACATAATGGTGGCCACCTGGTTAACCTGGCACCTCTCTTTGCCTTTGGACAATCAGGGCTCAGCTGTGCAGACCATGTGTTATCACTCAGGACTTACCATAAATTTTATCCCCATTCTCCAGCTAAAGAATCAGTGAATTACTTGTGTGTGGGTAGGACTGGCCCACACACATTAATGACTGTGATGACATTTAGAAATGGGTCATTTTCCCTTGCCTCAATAAAGATAGTCTTTGTGGGATTTAAATCAATGCAGGCTCTACCCCCACCCCAGCATTATGTCACCATAAAAATATTGAAGTGTAACAAATGATTTGCTTATCTGTCATTACTAATGAAAGAGTTGGAAGCGGCTTAGAAACCATTTTCTGCCTTTATTTAGCTGAGGAAAAAAAATCTGTTTCTATGGCTTCCTTTTTATGCAAATGAGCATGTCTACTCCTTTTGTAGACATTATTATGGAGGGATATCATTGATCATGTCCTCAGGGTAATAAATAATTACTCTACCAACGTATTGCTCTGAAAGAAACTGACATGAAGTAGTTTCAAATTAGCCACTGCTAATGGCATGCATTGTTTCATACTTATTACTGCAATCTGATTAACATGCTGCTGAGTAGGACTGGCAGCTAAGGAGGGTATTTCTGTGCTATCTCAGCTTCTTTCAGGTTTAAAACTTAGCTATAAATGTAGATTTTACACTGACCTAGAAGGTTAGGTCCACTGTGATAAAAATAAGCTTGACCACTGCTATCATTTACTTTATTTTTATGAGATCACGCTTAAAATAGGAAACTGTTAGAGACTTCAAATAGGAGAAATACTGTTATATTCATGTTAGAGTCTACATTAAAAACTCATAAGATTCTTTTACCATGAGCTTCCTTCAGTAGCTTGTATACACGAGAAACGGGAGCCCTAGTTCAGTCTAAAATACATTTTGCTTCTTAGACGAGGATAAGTTAATTTTTGCTTCCCCCCAACTTTGTCACAAATATAAAATTACTATAAGTTGGGACTTAAAAATATTATATATTTGCTATTATAATTATTATTCTTGGTTATCACCTCAAATATTAGTGTGGTAACAAAGGAAAAATAATACTGTTCTTCATACAACTGTGACCTCAAGGATACTCTTATCACAACTATTCAATTGCTCTCTTCTGAGGCTGCTTTTATAAATGTCTTAAATTACATAAGTACTTATGGGTTAACAAATGTATGAGCAAACACCATCCATACACCACATGCAGTCTGCACACCTTGCAGTGACTACTGCATTTCATACATAAATATACTTGTACTACAGGTACGATTAACATAGTTAGTTTAGCAGTTGAAGAAACTGAGATATAATAAGGTTAAGGAACTTTTCCTGGGTGATGGAGTTGATAAGGTAGAGCTAGGACTCTAACCCCTAGAGTCTGTGTTCTTCAGAAGTGCTATCCAGAATCAGCATGTGGCCCTGGATCACATGCACACATTGCCAGTAGTATATAAAAGGTATTCGTATAAAGGATGATGTGAACTGATATTTAGGTTCTTACCGCTTCAATAAATGGCCCTTAGATCTAATCTACAGTTGATACTATTCCACACTGATCTGTTTATGAATGACCTGCTTTTCCCATGCAACCTAACCCTTGCCCTCCATTCTGTAGGCTAAAATTTCCTCAACACCCACAGCCCTCCAAGTCTCATGTTGATCAATCATGCACAACCATCTCCTTCCCCTGGCTTTGACTGTGCACATGTCTTCTCAGAGCTAAGGTCAATGACCTCACACTGGGACCTTGAAATAAGCCAAGGCAGGAGTGTTCATACCATGGAAAACACAAATGCCTTTCATCCATCCTCACCTCCTCCTTTGTCTCTCCTGCACTCCCTGTGATCCACTACCCCCTCTCCCAGAATGAGAAGTCTTCCAAACACTGCGATTTTCATATATGTATTGTGGAGTCCCTGTGGCATTATGATGCCAACATTCATAGGTGTGAAACTTTTCTGGACTCCATAGAGTAACTCACAAATGGTAAAACTTCAGCATCTGGGCATCCCTGTAGCATATGGCACATGAGCTTTCTTTTTCAATTCCGCATTCATGGCAGATATCACTAATACACCCTGACAGGACAGAACCTGGCTTGAGCCCCAGAATCCTCATCAGCAAAGTACACTAAAGAGCTCTTTGATCTGGACAGCCCTGTTAGGCATTCAAATTTGCTACAGGAGGTAAAATTCTTTACTGTTTTTTAAACCAGACATCCTCATTCCCCTCTATGATATTCTCACCCTTTATAATTTATGAATCTTTATAGAGTCATGGGCTTAAAATAAGAACCAAATAGGGAAAATTACTGAGTTTTCCTAAAATTGTAAATGTCTGATCTTAAGGTCTAGTTGCCATTCTGGTGTGTGCATGTGCTTGTGGATGTGTGTTCGTCTAGTTAGGTAATGAAAGCAATGTATCCTTTGAAATCAATGAAGTGTCGTTATTCTTTACCTGTTAGCAAGAGGAAGGAGCTTAGTCTTGACAAAAAATGTTAAAATTTGTTTTACAATTATAATGTTCTCTAGAGATAGAAATGTCTAAAAAATACAATGTTATGTACTTTTTGCCCTTTTTATACTATTCCAGCTCTGATGTTTCAGGGAAATTCCTTTAATTTATATTTTGTTTAGTTTTGGTGCTAAAGGTTGAACACAGGACCCTTGGCATCCTGTGCAATTTATCTCTGTAGTGTATCTGTAGTCTCCAGAGGAATAGGCTCCTGTGGTAGTTACAGAGAGAGTATCGGAGTTGTATTGCTTGGAAAAATTGAGCAGTTTGGGGTCTATGTGGAAGAAATTGTTAGCCTATTAATGCAGTGAAAACTGTAAGTGGGTGAGATTGTGTGGTTCATGCTGATATGGACAAACCCAATTAATTGCTACATGTGTAAGACTGTCCCACCACATAAAAATGGCGTATGTGTTTTCAATATTCTTAAAGAGTGCAAAAGTTCCCCTAAAGCAGAAAGGGTTTATATCAATAGCTGCGGGAAGTGGAGAAGGTCTGAGGTAATTAGAGAAAGTGTGCCGGCAAGGTTCTCCAGTGCGAGTGAGGAAAAAGGATGGGGCCAGGAGAAAGTAAAAGAACCGTGAGAAGCATGGTGTCAGAAAGGCTCTGAAGAGAGGAAAATCTTATTTAGTGGACAAAGTGTCAGGACATGAGCATCTGTAGTAGGTAGCTGTGGTCATAAAGAGTGGGCATGAGCGTTGTCTAGAAGTCTGTCCATCAGCCTGCAGAACCTTTATATTTGCCCTCACGTTTTCTGGGAAGAAGTACACTGGTCATTACGTGAAGCTTTCTGTGCAAGAGTCGGCTTCTGGGCTTCTGTGAAAACAAGCTCAGGGCTAGGATTTAGAGAGCGCGGGTTAGAATTCAAGACTGCTGTTCATGTGGATGACATCTTGTGTTGCTTAACCTCTCTGAGCCTTCAGTTCTCCATGAGGGTAAGAGTATCTAGCTGGTGAAGATAGGAATGAGGGCTAGTAAGAACTAATTGTGCTTCTTTTGACCTCCACTCTGAGATCATGTGAGAAGGCAGGGCAGGACTTAGATAGGAAGGGGGATACAGGTCTGTAGCACAATTGAGCTCCCTAGGACTGAGCCAGTGTGCTGGTATTATTATGTAGATTCCATCTGAGAGCTGACTAAGTGGTTTGGAGCATAGATAACATGCCTTCTGGGAATGACCAACAACACTTAGGCCATGAGATTTCCAGGGCTTTGGTTTCAGAGAGAATAGGTGAGAGAGAGGGCAAGTGTCAGCACATCACTCGTAAAATCTCCCCATGCGGAACTCCATCTAGAGTGGCCGAAGAGCAGGTGTGGTCCATACTGAAGGAATGACAGCATCCCAAAGGCCCTTGCCAGAGCAGTAAGCAGAGGCAAGCAATGGATTTCACATGAAAGGGGAAGTGGGCAGCAAGGCTTTCACAGACGCAGTAATTCTAGAATTAGAAGAGAAACATAGGCTTTCCTCCTTTCTACGAACATCCAAATGGACTCAGAAGCTTGGCTGCCTAGCAAACTCCTGAGTGATAACTTGAGATCAGCTGGACATAAGAGGGCCCCTGGAGAGGTTCATTAAAGCCAGTGCTTTTAAACAGCTAGTGGGATACTAGAACAATCAACAAGATGTTTAAACAGTCAGTTGTGCTGATAGCCCAGCCAGCCTTTAACTGTATCATGAAAACTGTCCTAGGGGTGCAACTGGACATGTTTCCAGCTCAGCCTTGGCACAGCCAGAAATTCTCTTTCTGCTACGAATTTCCACCCTGGTGAGATCTGTATCGTTTTGGCATTTTCATTGCAGATTAGTGAGTGAATCAGCCTACAGGCCAAGAAAAGGAAAACAAAACAAAACAAAACTTCCCAAAAGTCAGCCTAGTAAGGATGTCTTCATCTAATTTTCAGTGGAGGGAAATAGAGCTGGTCTCGGGGACTTCAACCAAGAACAAGCACCATCAGTTGTTTGTATGTATATGGGGTTTTTCCCGTTTTCCAGTTTAGTAGGTCATGATGGAGATGAAGCCACAGCGATATCACTTCTATGATTTAGTTATTTTGGAAAGCTTGAGTAGTGAAGTTTCTGCAAAATGCACAAACATAGGAGCAACCAGAGACGTGAGAACTCAGGATGGCTGCCAAGTGCGCATCAAAGCTGAGGAATGTCGCAGGGAAAGGCAGGAAACTTGTAAACACCTTTCGGTATTTTTAGGTAGAGAATGATCTAACATGACTGCCTATGCATTCATTTCCCCATGCTTTCAAATAAACTAATATTAAGGGTGATTGAAAGACAATAAAAAATGACAGCTTTACTAGTGTAGATGGTGTGCATACAAGTGTGTGTGCGCACACGTGCATGCACAATGTGTGACTGGTGCATGTTAGAATGTGCTTTTTCACCTCAGGTCTTGCACAGGCGAGGGAGCCCTCTGCTGATTGGAAACTGTACTAGATGCAAACTCTACAAGGTTACCTTTTAGCCCATTGCTTCTATTTCTTCCCAAAGCAGGACATTTTGCTCATTTCTTTTCAAATCCTAAGTGGGGATGCTTTATTCAAGGAGCGGATGGTGTCAGTCACATGACTGCAAAGGTGTATGTAATTTCATTACAGATGAATTCATCTCACCTTTGCCTACAAAGGTGAATTTGCTTCATTTCAAACCACATTGTAAACCACAAATGTTTACAAGACTTAAATGAGGATATGAGACAGAAATAACAGCATTTGACTATTACCCTGGTTTATCAAATGTTGTTTTCCTGGTTGGTGTAGTATTTCTTATATACATTCTTTTTCTGGAACAGAAGAAAGATGACTAGGTAGGTAACTGTTTGAGCTGATTTGAACAGATCTAGATGGACTTTCTTTTTATATTTGTATTTTTTATTATTCTGTTTGGATTAATGTGCATTAGGACCTACATATGGGCAAATTAGATGCTTATTCTTTTTGTGTTTATCAAACGTCAGCTTCATGTTTTTACAAAATAATTACAGGACAATGCTTAGCAGAGTGAAATCAATAGGGGACAAGGAAACAGTCAGACATGCTTCCAGCCACTTTCAGTGTGCCTGGGCTAACAGTGTTACGGTGTCACTGTCTTTTCTTACCCTAAGCACCATGATTTCGTGTAACTGTGCAATGTGAATAGCAATCATTCTTGTTTTTAATGAGAATTTATTCTATTTCTTAGAAATTTGCATGGAATTTCACCTGATTTTTATACGAATTTGAAGAGGACATTATGAAATCATTGCTTTTCTTAGACGTTTACCCTCAGTGTGGCTATGATTCTGCCATGCTGTCTTGGGCCCTAGCTCTGTGTTTGGGAAAAGCTTCATCTGAAGGAAACATGTTGAGGTAACTGCTGGGATGCGAGAGTGCTGGAGCTTTAACATGGGTCACCTTTGGCGACGGCACCGATGCTGCTTCCCTGATGGTGCACACTTCCTCACCGTTTTTGCAGGCTATTTGGTCTGCTGTGTTTTGATTTTTGTTTGTTTTGTTTGTTTGCTTGTTTTTGTAGTTTCTGTATGAAAGTGGATCCTTAGTCTTTTTTGGAGTACAAAATATGAAAAGATACATAAACCTAGGATGACCAATTCCCTGTCCATAACGATCACCATATGAAATGCTTACTATTCAGGGCGTCGCTTATTGGAAACATGTGTGGATGTTCTCCTGTTCAGCAACTGATATTCTGTTTCTGTGCGACAGCTCCTCTCCACTGGTGAGCCTTTGAAGGAGACCACTGAAACTACAGTCAGTCCAGAGACCAGTTGGTGCCTTCTCAACTGGTGGGTCCTCAGAGTCCCCCTGGTTTCATGTCTCTTTTCCTGTGGTCCTTTCCTAGCTCTTTTGTACACTTAACCACAGCTAAAACATCCAATGTGCCTGTGAACAGAAATCTACCATAAATTTGAATAGTATTCACTTCTGGTGTTATATAGTTCTTTTAGTGCTGAAAATCTACTTATTGGTTTGGCCTCACTTTCTTCTCATTTATCTGAGTAAAAATACATTTCAAATCAGCTCACAAATCTGAGCTGATTTGTATAAACCTGCTTTGCAGCTTCCGAGGCTTTCAGACTAAAGTTCGCAGTCATCAACATTAGGCTTTTTATTTTTGTCACTTGCCTGTGATTCCTCAGCAAAACCCTGATGCTCACTCCTTCTGATGTGGCTGAAGGCTAGTCTGTCACATGACTAGGGAAAGGGCTACCTCAGCAGGATGTCAGTGGCATCCGTGTTGTCCACAGTTTAAGCCCATCTATGCCTTGCTGACTCTCAGAATGCAAATATTTCCTAGGTGGTTTAATTTGCTAACCTCCTTGGGACCTGTTTTTATTCCAGTTTGTCTGCTGGATTCTGTTTGTATTTCGATCCCAGGTCTGCCTTCTTGTGGAAATCTTTGCATCACATCTGACTGCTGAACACTGAGTGCAGACTGTGCAGGTCAGCACACAGTATGGGATTAGACTGTTAGTGGGAAGCAAGATGAAGTGGAAGATAAGAGCATTTAAGATGTCTGAATTCTCTTCAGTCCCAAGAAGGCCATGGAAGGGCCACCATTATGATGATGATGAGATTGAGTTAAGGTGACGACAAACTTTGCTAACAGGAAAGCTTGACTTCACTTAGGATTGTTTGCCTACTATAATATCAAAACACACCCTGATGGATGAAATGTCGGGAGTGTGCATGTTCACGTGACTATGTAATAGAAGTCTATATAAAACAGCTCTCAACTCAGCCCTGTGCATGGAATGTGCCTGGAGCCACTGTTGCTTGAGTTTGATGAATGCTGGAGATGGACCATCCAGGGTCGTGCTTTGTTCAGCAATCAGGAATGGATACAAAAAATTGGGGAACAGAAATAAAATCTGCACAGCTAGAGGGAATTTAATCAAGCCTAAAAAAGAAATGATTCTGTTACTTTTTGGAAGGAATCATTTAGTATGCTACATTTCCAGTGAGGTAATTTAACTGTCTGGGGGAAAAGTTCCTGGGAATATTATGTTCGTATCCACTAACCAAAGAACAGTATATTTTAATTTAGAAGCTGTTGCTCCTTTTCATATATAGCGAGTATATTAGTGACCCAGTTCCTTCACAGCATGCAGTCGCCTGCTGAATAAAATCAGGCTAGCACCTTGCACTTTTCTGACCGATTTTGTCCTGCTACAAGACTGAATACTCATGCCTATTTTCGTTCTTCATAATGTTGTTGTTCTTGCATTATTATTATTATTATTTTGGTTTTTTGAGACAGGGTTTCTCTGTAGCTTTGGAGCCTGTCCTGTAACTAGCTCTTGTAGATCAGGCTGCCCTTGAATTTACAGAGATCTCTGTGTCTCCCGAGTGCTGGGATTAAAGGCGTGTGCCACCAAGCCTGGCTATATTATTTTTCTAAATGCAAGATTCTCCCAACCTAAAAGCTGACGGCCTTGAAAGTATAGTGTGTCAGGAGGTCATCAGGCTAAAAATGTAGTTCTGGCTCAAGAGCACAGACAGCACAGGGAAAAGACACCTTGCCCAAGAAAGAGCATCGCTGAGTTATTCAGCCAGGCATGTTTAGTCCCCTACTTCATCTAGGAATGACAGGAATATTGTGGTGGCTTTAATAGGAACAATCCGCATAGACTCATGCATTTGAATGAATGGCCCATAAGGAGTGGCTCTATTAGGAGGTATGTAAGACCTTGTTGGAGAAAGTGTGTCACTTTTGCGGCAGGCTTTTAGGTCTCCTATGCTTAAGCTAGGCCTAGTGTGGCAATCTCTCCTAGACCTCTCAACTCCTTCTCAAGTTCAATATCTGCCTGAATGATACCATGTTTCCCACCATGACAATCGTGGACTAAACCTCTGAAACTATAAGCCCATCCCAATTCAATGTTTTGCTTCTATAAGTGTTGCTGTGGTCATGGCATCTCTTCATAGCAATAGAAACACAAACTAGAGACAAATACATTTTTCAACAGGCCAATTTGGTCTCAATTAGTTCTATGGCAAGTTTTTAAGTATTGCTTCTAGAAATTTCTTAGACATTTCTCACTCTCTCTTTCTGTTTCTCTTTTTATTTTGAGATCTGAAGCCCTATTTCATTTCCTGGACATTATTTCTCTTTAAAATCCAATCCTTCTTGAAATTTAAATCTATAAATTAATTCAGTAGTAATGAAAAGTAATCTTGTAACAAGGATATTTTATGAGCAAACAGATACTGTTTAAAAGCCATGTAGGTAGAGGCACAGAGAACAAGAAGTGTCCTGTAGTTTCACAGTTATCAGTATTCCTGGCTGGGTATTTAAATGAGGTTTTGTCAACAGTCTGTATGTCTTTCGTGGAATCCATGTCACCACTAAATAAATTGATTACTCTAGATGTCAGCATAGATAATCATAGAATGGTCTAAAAATGTAAAACCCAAAGCTTGTAATTCATTTCTGGCTGAGACAATAAGCAACTCTGAACTTAGTCACCTGTGTGGCTCCAGGGTGTCAGTATTTAGAGAACCCTGCAAAGATTGGGGTATGGCATCCCACAACTTGGCTGAAATAATTCAGATTCTCTGGGTTTCTAAACCCTTTTTCCTTGACAAAACTATACAGAAATGCTCTCATGAACAGAAAGCAGACCAAAAAGACAGAGTCAGTTGGGTCCCATTTTTAACATTCACTTGCTGTGTCACCACCTTGGGCACAGTTCCAACCCTCTACAACTCAATTGCTTCATTTGGAGGACTAACACAAATAACGTATTAATCTAATAGTTGGCTGAGAATGTAAGAGATTTGGGGACAGAATGTTCATGTATTGCTAAGCTCTGAGTGGTAATTATTTGTAATTGTATTTAACACTATGTTGGCTGACTTTCCTACCTTCATATTTAAAATAATTATTTCATCTTTGTGCCACAGTTTGTTTGAAGTATCAAACTTGGCGACATGCTATATAAAACTGTACCAATAAAAAGCAAGTTTGTATGTAGTTTCATAAATATGCACATACACAGACATGCTATGACCTGGAAAATGTCTTGCCTGATTGCACTTAGCCTTGGGGTTTTCCAGTATCTATTGTTGAAACAGTGACAAAATCAAACTGGGGAGAAAACTCAGTTGGTCAGCTATCAATCCATGCCAGTGGCAAGGCGACTTTGTCTGGCATCAACAGAGCAGTTGGGATGAAAGGGTTTAGGCCATATATATGAAGTAAATGCTGCGGAGAGCATTTCCATTTTCAGTGAATGAGACACTGTGGCTCTTCAGAAGGAAAAGCTCTCATTTCTACATTTCTCCTCTCCTAAGAGTCACTAAAAAATATTCAAAATGTGAATGGCTAATAACCCAGTACTAAACATTCCTTGAATTCAAGATGTAAGGTTTTCCATAGCCATATTTATATGCTTTTCATGCTCCCCAGAAACATTTTTAGTAATTGTTGAATTTGTGATTTAATGAGTCATTCTAAAGAACATCATTTAGAGATTTTTGTTTTTCAAAAGGCTTGAAATGTTCTTTGAATAAACCATCATAAATTTACTATACAAGTGTTAGAACTCTTGATTCAAATGTAAAATACTATATAATAATTTAATATGTGTGTGAAGTGATTTTGTAAGACTTAAAATATTTAGAACAATTATTAAAATGACATCCTATTTCACCCACCTCCCCATGTTACTAGTTAGTATAATTCTATGTAGATTGGAATGTTCAAAGAAATAATGGGTGTATTTAAAAGGAGAGAAGAGCCCTTCTCCCGGTGGAAGACTGTGTCTCCTTCTCAATATTACTTAGTAGCTCATAGTTCTTCGACTAGGGTGGGGCCCAGTACGATTTCTTTATTCTAGATTAGCATTTCCATTGGTGTCATAACAGCTTTGCTTTGGCAGTCATTGTGAGTTGGTTACTCAATACCAAGTGGTCAGACTTGACATCATATGCATGCAAGTGATATTATGCAGACTAAGCTGGTTGCATTTCCTATTTAGAAGCGCTTATGTGTGGTGGGGGGGTGGTATAAAACAACAACTTGAGAAAGAAGCTTGCATTTGAAAGGAATGATATACATGGAAAGAGCTGGAGGGAGGAAAGGGAGAGGGGGTATTATGTAATTGTGTTTTAATTTAAAGAGGAAAAAATATTTAAAGAGCAAAAAATAAAGCAGAAGTAAGAAAATTAAAAATAAACAAGAAAGTGGATATAATTTTCAGAATTAAAATTAGCATTGTCTCTTGTTTATACCTATTGCTTAAACTATTATTACAAGATAGCCAGGCATTGGTAGACCATGCCTTTAATCTTAGCACTCAGGAGGCAGAGGCAGGCAGGTCTTGGTACATTCAAAGCCAGCCTGATCTACAAGAGCTAGTTCCAGGACAGACTCCATAACTACAGAGAAACCCTGCCCTGAAAAGCCTAAATAAATAAATAAATATGAAAAAAATAATATTTTTCCCCCAAGAATTTATCCTTAGGAAATTTTTCTTTTCAATAATACTCCACATGCTGCATTTAATCTCTTTCCTTAAATTCTAATTTTATTTCTAGAGACCTTTTAGTTTTTACTCTTTTTCAAATTCTTGCCAGTAGTTGCAATATATAGTCGAATGCTTCTCTAGATATGCACATATCTGAATTCTGTTTATGCTTCACCTTTACCTCTCCCCTTTCGTATGCTATCTATTCTGCAGGGCTCTTTGTCATCCATGGTCACTTTTAAGATATTCTCAAAACATTTTGGCACCAATTTCCAAATGTGAGCATTTTTTCAGTGTTGTTTTTCCTGTCCTTGGAGACACCATGTTACTCTGGTTTCGTCTATTCTTTTTACCTCTGACTCTGTTTACACTCTTTCCTCTACAATGACTACTTTGATGAAAGTTTGGTATAGTAGTTTGAATAGGAGACTCATGTGAATGCTTGGCCCATAACAAGTGGCACTATTCTTAGCAGGTGTGACCTTGTAAGAGGAAGTGTGTCACCGTGGGGGCTGACTTTGAGGCCTTTAATGCTCAAGCTAGGCTTAGCGAAATGCAGTCTCCTTCTGTTGCTTGCAGATCAAGATGGAGAACTCTCAGCTTTTTCTCTGGTACCATGTCTGCCGGCACACTGCCATGCTTCCCGCCATGAAGACAGTATACTAAATATCTGAAACTGGAGGCCAGCCTGAAGTAAATGCTTTCATGGTCATGGTGTCTCGTCACAGCAACAGAGACCCCAATTAAGATGTTTACATTCTTAACATATGTGAATGTTCATGTCTCATCTTTAAAATTGCCCATGAAATTATATTTCCTGTTAAATGTGATTCCCACTATAAATTTCTCAAATAAGGCTATATGGAGGAATTACTGCCCATGCTCCTGTTTGTGGAATTGGACTTGCAGCTGTCTCCTTGTCCACTTACATATTCTACAAAAATCACTTTGCTGGTTTTAATTCTTACCTTTAGCTTAAGTTAATAAATTCTCGTCAGTTCTCTAAAATTCTTTCCATTTTTTGTGAACCTATTCTTGGCATTCCTTTTCTCCATTTTCCCCTCTAGAGCTGTATAATATCACAGGATTTTGCATGTATTTTCACATGTGTGTAATCATAGTTGTCTTTTTTCATCTAAAGATTTAGCTCTGCTGCTACGTTTTGTATAGCCTCTTTGAGGAACTTTGCCATTTGTATCCTTCAAGTCCATACTTATGTGGTCACACATACTTGCTCTCTATCTTTTCAAATTAAATGAATAGGTGATGAATTGAGCAACTTACTCAGGTTAGTAGGTGACCATCATTTTGCATGCTTCACTGTATGTATACCTCGCGTAAAAGTCCTTAGAGAAATGGGCATGTGTAAATTGAAGTTTGAAATCTCTTATCCAAAATGAAAGTTTCTCAACTAATTGCTTCTCCATGTGGTAACTGATTGTGCTAAGCATGAGCCAAAGATGTCTGAAATTGTACACCAGTCCTATGCAGTCAGACTCATGGCTATGGAAGTGTGTAAGAAACATGTTTAAATTCATTATTTAGAATGCATTTCACATCCAGAGATTATGGACTCTGGGAAAAACGTACTTTATTCATGCTTGACTCTTTCCCATATAAACATTGGCTTAATTTCGTTTTCAAGTGTGAGACACACAAAGAATTGTTATTGAAAGTGACAGAGAATGCTAGGTATGTGCTGCAAAGTCAATGAAAGCCCAAGGAGGGTGGTGGTGATCCTGTGTGCAGTGTGGCATATGGTCTGGCTCTCTGCTTTGTGGAGGCATTTCATCAGTCATGCATAAAGATTATGGAAAGATGGAATTCTTCACATTAATATAAAATGTGATAAATTATTTCTGGTCATTGTTACTTTATTTCTCATACTTTTTCCTATTCTCAAATCATTTGATTCAAGCTCAGAGCTCTTGAGCTTGACACTTGACTACAAAATTATGTATATATTTCAAAGACAAAGAAAGTTACTCAGAAGGCTCAAAAAACTAGGTCCCAAATTTAACACTTGTCAGAAGTATTAGCACTTATCACATATTTTATTCCTATTTAGGTATGGCACTTATGTCCGTGTCTGTGTAATATAAATGTTACTTGACCCAGAAAGTTATTCTTCCTAGGAAGAATTGGCAAAACCTGCCAAAACAGCTCTTGAATACTTTGTTGTGACAAGACTTATTTCTTCTTTTGTGCAAGATTTGAAACCAGAGCCACAAGCATTTATATTGGCAATAATTCCCAGACAGATTTTTGGCTAAGGCTTGTACACACACACACACACACACACACACACACACACACACACACCAACCACCTTCAGATTCAGCCCATTTCCAGTTGGCTAATTTTTTTAACGTGTTAAAATCACTCTGTGTTCTGAGTGTGCTCTCTGATGCAGATATTCTGTTTCAGGACACAGAATCACAAGTCTGTGCATGATTAAAATCATAGCATGTCTGGCCAGAGTTCTTAGCTTTAATTTTTTCAGATTGCTTGACAGATAACCTATAAATTACACTAAATACTTCGAGGTAGAAACTATTATGTAGTCACCCCTAGGGCTCTGATATGGCTGTTTTATCTTCTAATGGTATGGTAGCAGACTGAGCTCAAGCACAAAACAAACAAAACGAAGATAAAGCACGAAATGTGATCCTAAGTAATTGAAAAAGAGAAGGGATTTTTTTGTTTTTGTTTTTTGGTTGTGTTTTGATTTTTCTTGGAAAAAGTTGGTAGCAGGAAACCCAGCAGAGTGCTAATACCTCTTCACTGTGCGGTACCTGGTGTCTCTTATGTTTGTCTCTTTGTTCCGTTCCTGTTCACGAGAGTTTTCCTCTTCCAGGCTTCTCACTCCTATGTCCTGGGGTTGAAGAAGAGGAGAAAGAAAGATGAAATGTCCTTCTTCTAATGGAACTTTCCTTTTTTTCCTTGGAACAATACCGTCTTCCCCAAGAATTCTATCTATAACTCATTGACCTAACTGGCATGCAGCCATACCTAGCTCTAAGAAATTTTGAGAAATTTTGCAATGTCAGAGTCATTAATAAAGGAGAATCGGGGGAAATATGCTTTGACATGATACGTTCTCAATGTTTGCTTCGACACAGGGTTTCTCTGTTCAAGAGCCCTGGCTGTCCTGGAACTCACTTTGTAGACCTTGAACTCACAGAGATCTGTCTGTCTCTGCCTCCCAAGTGCTGGGATTAAAGTCGTGCACCACCACTGCCCAGATGACATGAGGCTTTTAATGTAGCCTACAACTGTACAATATTTCACTATTTCAGAATCTTTCCAGTATTTCAGGTCTCCCCAACTGTCTTGACTATGTTACCTAATTCAAAAACTGGTCTCTTTTACTGTATCAAACAAGCTACATACTTTCCTAAGGTAGTTTTCTCAGAGTTGAGAATTTAACTAGACAGGTTATATCAATAAAGTAGGTGACATTAAAAATAAAATAAATCACACACACAACAGGGGCTAAAGGAGGCAGTTAGGAGATGGCAGGCACTACAGAAAAAGCCTACCTTAGCAGCCCATGGGATGTCTGGAATATTGCTGTGGAATAAGCCTTCTTGTATAGTGTAAAAATGTATTGTTCTCAGTGTTAATAAAAAGCTGATTGGAAAATAGCTGGGCAGGGAGAGATTGATGAGAGATCCAATCTGGGAAGCTGCTGGGAAAAAGAAGGGTGGAGTCTTGGGAGTTGCAAGAGACACAGAGGGAAGCAAGAAGAACGTGCCATGTTAAAAGAAGGTACTGCCACATGGCAGAGGGTAGATAAATATAGGCTAGTTTAAAATGTAAGAGTTAGTTCGTCAAGCTGGAGCAATCAACCGGGCATCGATAATTAATACTAAGTCTCCATGTCAGTTATTTGGGAACTGGCAGTAAGGAAAGAAAAGTACATCTACGGAGTATAAGTTGAGATAAAATTATTTTAGGGTATTTTCAGACCTGAGACAAGGGAGCAGGGCTTTTGAATGCTTTATCGCTTACCCTTGGTCATTGACTGCTGGGTATGCAGAGGAGGTAGAACTCCTGGGCAATTCTAAGAACAGTAACTTCAGTCACTCAAGGTGTCTTAATTACGCTTTCCATTGTTGTGATAAAACTATGACCAAAAGCGAATCAGAGAGGAAGCAGTTTGTTTAATTTGACAACTCTTGGGTTATTCTCCGTCACTGAGACGAGGCAGTGCAGGAACTCAAAGCTGGAAGCTAAAAGCAGGAGGTGACGTAGAGGCCATGAAGGAATGGTGCTTACTGGCTTGCTCCTCATGGCTTAGGAGTGGCATCATCCACAGTGAGCTTGATCTTTCCAAATCCATCATTAAACATCAATCATTGATCTAGAAAATGTATGACAGACTTTCTTACAAACCCATCTGATTGGGCATTTCCTCAATTGAGGTTCCCTCTTCCAAAACATCGTTAGCTTGTGGTAAGTTTCCATAAAACCACTCAGCACAACAACGGTAATCTTCCTGAAGAGGGCACACGTATAAATCAGTAGACGTTCCTTCCTTTCTAAATTTGTGTCTTAGGACTCTGTTTCAGCTGAGAAAAAAGTCTCGAGTTTAAGCAATCTAACTTTATTTAGAAAATAAAAGACACATCCACGAAATCAAGCCAAAAGACAAGAGACTATCAAATAATGAATTATAGTCTTTCATAAAAGCAAAATTAATTTAAAAATTGTTATGCTCATAGTTACTGATTACAAACTAAGCAAAGGGGATCTACATTTTAATATTTTATTTAAATATTATTTTAAAAAATGTGTAGAGGTTGGAGAGATGGCTCAGGAGTTAGGAACACTCTCTGCTTTTGCAGAGCAGCTGGACTAAGTTCCCAGCAATCACATGAAAGCTCATCACTGCCAATAACTCCAATTCCGGAAGATCTGATGCCCCCTTCTGGCTTATTCAGTCATTCCGCACACATGGTGGACAAACAAACATACCCATAAAATAAAAATAAACAAAACCTTTTAAAAAAATCTGATTAATTTGTTTTTCCATTATTTTTTGGTAAATTACACATAAAATGTGAATCATAAGTGAAATACTTGAAAAAATTTAGATGACTGAAGTTAAAGTTCTCATACAAATAATCCCTAAGTGTTTCCATGGATATTTTTCTCTGAACCACAAACCAAATAAAATATTTATTGAATAGAAATTTAGAAAAATAGTATGTAATACATTTATTTTTATAATATTCTGGTACTGAAATCTTATAAAACAGGTCTTAAATACTCTGGGGACATAATTATTACCTTAAGAGGAGGCAAAATTGCTGCATAGATGACAGTGAGTTATATGATACATTTAAAATATTTTGTAATAAATTCTGTAATGATAATCAAATATGACCCCATTACAATGATTAAACATGATTTGTAAAATTCATGATTAATTTACAAATACAAGGAGTGCTTTAAAATGCCATTTAAAATTCCAGGTACTACTTTGTCAGCAAAATGAAATTTCTCCTAAGTGGAAATTAATTAAAATAACCCGTCAAAGAGCTACAATGTCCTAAGAAAGAATGGTTAATCCGTCAATGCTGTAAATAATACACTGTTATATGAAAATATTGACTATAAATATATAATTGGTGATTTGCTAAAGTGAGTGGAAAAAGTTTATTAAAATGTGTAATGTTTGTCAATTATGAGTCTCCTGGTCTTATTATTTGATTAAACATAACAGACTTAACAGAAAGTTCAGATAAACAAAATCATAATTAAATTGTTATATCTTTTGCTGACTCACAGTCATTTAAAAACTGTTTCATGATTATAAATGCACATATATCAATACTAATTTTATTATTCTTAAGGTATATGTGCCAAACCAAAAGAACAAAATCTTTTGTTTATGAATTATTTGTCTTCTTTATCATTTTAAATAAGCATTTGTTATATACTTTTCCCCTTTCTTTCTGCTTCAGAACCAGAAACGAGGACACCTGTCTCCCTCTGTACTCAAGACAAAATGCAAATATTTCACACCTTGTGGTTTCAGCTGTCATTACGAACACTGTTTGCAGTCAAATGAGGCTTAAGAAACTGTGCTTAAGGTCTTCACAACAGAGTGGTTGAGTTTCTTTTATTTTGAAATAAATACAATAGTGGAGACCTTTGGTGGGGAAGTAGCCTCTTTGCTGCCAGAGTAGGAGGAAGGCCCCTTTCCCGGAAACTTTGCTGAGAACCAACTTCTAATAGGTATTGTTATACCTTGTGTATTCCTCTAAGGTTCTTTGGTAAGGTTTTAGCCCAGGAATCCATGCTGGTGATAAGAACACCAGTTCATATTTTCTTTGGTCACTACGCCCCATTGTCTTTCAGGTTTAGTAATAGTGTTCTCACTAAAAGACCTTTCTTCAATACACATGTATTGATCTTATTTTATAGTTATATTGGTCTTATTTTATAGTTATATTTCAATTTAATCACTAAGTGATATTGAAAGCAAAGTCTACTTTATAAATGTTATATATTTTTAATGGCAAGAGAAAAGGGATCTCAAATAAGAACAGTAAAATTATCAATACAAAGAAAGAAAAGTGGGAACATGCTCACTTATAGAGTTATGCTAAAATAAAAAATTCACATTTGTGTTGCGGAAATGGTTTAGTGGGTAAAATTACTCACTTGGAAAGATGAAGCTGTGTGTTCAGATGACCAGTATTCATATGAAAAGCCAAGGCAAGGCTGTTTGTGTCAGGAATCTCTGAATGGGGAGCAGGAGGCAATGGATGAAGAAGAGACAAGTGAGTCCCAAAACCATTCTAATCAAAAGAGTGAGCTTGTTTCAATGAGAAACATTCTCTAAACAAATAAGGCCCAGAGTACAAATTATTCTCTAAATAAATAAGATACTTAGCATTCTCCTGTAGCTTTTGCATGTGTACACAGGTGCAAACCACACACACACACACACACACACACACACACAGCCTACACATACAAGCATGCAAACACAGAAACCACACACAACTGTGAACACATAAATATGCACACATACACAGATACACTAAAAATCAAAAAATACTTCGAAAGAAATATCTTAAAACATTGAGATAGATCAGTGATTTTTATGGTTTCCCTTTATTATTCTTTCTTTACAAGAGAACTCTGTACAACAAATTCATCATACACAAAAAAACCCATAAAATCCTTTAAGGAGCTAATATTTTATGTGCCAAAATTACAACCCAAATTGGAAGCTAGAAGTCCTTGCCAGCAAGTGTTTATTTTTAAGACCCGGACAGCCTGCTCGCTACGGCAATTCCAGCAGGCACTGTGAAAGCACCAACGACACAGAAGAGACACAAGAAAGAAGCAAGTCGGGCTGACTTGACACTGCCCCACAAATGGGATGAATCTGTGCTGTTCCCTTAGATATTAATAAGATTAGCCGAAAATACAAATGATCTTGTTCTCTGGGAGTCAGAAGGGGAAGCTTGCTGCTCATTTGGTTTCCCTTCAGCATGTGAAGCTGTCATTCAGTGTGCTCACGCAAGACTGCTGCTGCCTGCACTCCCACCTCCGAGATAACCACAGTAACTTCAGTGATTAGACCAGTATAAAATTCCCATTGTGGCTTATTCTCTGTAGAAATTGAATGTAGAGTCTCAGGGATCATCTCAAGTCTGGAGAATTCTGTTATCCCAGCCACATCATGCTGCTGGACAAGGTAGTCTGCCCTTTACCCAGACACCACTGATGATGCTGTTGTTGTGAAGAACGAATCTTACATATTCGAGAGCAAATCTCGCTCTCGTTGTATGCTTTATGCTTCCACAGAGCTTGCTCTGGGAATTCCAGCAGTCAAGCAGATGTACCAGGACCTAGAACATCAACAGAGCCCTGACTACTACCTCCCTGCTTCCAGCTCTTGAGCTATGTTTTGTCCTTTGATGCCCTGGTGTAAGCCTGAGCCTGACTTGACTTCTGTTCTTCAACCCTTGTTGTTTGCTTGCACTGACCCCACCTTGCTGTCCATATGGATTACCTCAGCTATGGTCTCCTATTATGTAGGATGTTTGCATTTCTCTTTCAGAGCAAAGTCTCCATGCATTATACTATGATAACAAGACTTAGGTAAATATCCAAGTTGGTATGAAATTTCTATTTTCCATTGTATACTGTCCCTAGATTATTAGAAATGGAATAGGTTTAGGAACCATAAGAAATTCTTAGAAGATCCTAAATAACATTTGGTAGAAAGTACTTGTTAAGAATTTACCAGTACTGTTAGGGGTAGTGCATACTTATCTTAACGGATGGAGAGTGCTGATGGTACCTTTTTCTTCTTCATAGCAAAGGACTATCATAGCGCACCCAATGTGGAACAAGAGGTCATTCCCAAAAGTGTGAGAGAAAAGGGGCAAGGTGAACCTCATATAGGAAAAGGGCGTCTATCTTTCTATAACTGTGGATTAATATGGTTGACAGACCCAGAGGTATTTTTTTGACAAAACAAACATTGCAATTGCTTAAGGGAAGTTGGCATTATTCTGGCAGAAGGCACCCATATTGAATCCTCAAATATTGCCAAACACAGAACTACAAAAAAAGAGAAAGAAAAGGAAGAAATTTAATTCACAGAATTTTCAATCTCAATAAATGGAGGAGAAAAGAATGAATGAAAGACCACGTGTGTTCTAGGATTCTGCAGTGGAAACAAATCTATCCCCTTAGAGGTGGGTGAAGCTCCTAACAGAGCTCACTCTGAAAAAATAAAAATGATTCTTGCAAGAAATGTAGCTCAGCGGTAGAGCACTACTTAGCAATGTATCAGTCCGCAGAGCCACACAAAAGAAAAATTCTTGGTGCATTGCATTGCTATACCCACTGTTTCTTACAGGACACAGAGTATGTGGCTACACTAGTGTGTTTTATAAAAAGTCTTTACTTTAAAAGTCTATTAATTATCATTATGACTATGAAGGACAGCCAATTCTGTTCTCGTGTTCTTCTTAGTTGAGTGGACTAAATTAACTTTCAGACAGCTTTGCAGTAGAAATCATTACTTGAATCCACAACTTCTGATTTCATGGCTTAGAATGTATAACCTTTAACTTCCTACTTCATCACAGTGAACCTTTACTACATTGCCACAAAGTAGTCAAAAAATAGAAGTATTAGAAAATACTTCTCAGATATAAGCCATGAGAACTTCTGAAGCAGGGAGTTTGACAACTCTCCTCAGAGGTCCTATGCCTGCGTGTGAGTTATTTCCCTCCCAGTGTTGGAAAGTTCTAAATCATTGCAATGTCCTCTTATATATGAAACTAAATTTTACTCAGAATGTATACCAGTTGGGTAAAACTTAATATTATACTGATTTGATGCTTTTATTATTTTAGCTTTTCAAATTTGTTTGCTTCTGTAAGACCCCAGAAAATGCTGAAGAGAATGTGTAACAAGGCCATGAATGGATTCATACAAAACTGCTCAGTATATTTAACAAGATGATGAATGGGTAGAAAGAAAGCTACTAAGTATAATGTAAAGCTTTTTATTCAATTATATGCATGAAGTTCTTCTATACCAAATAATTTACTACTGGTATCCAATATGTTATTTTCCCTCATTCATTCTGGGCCCCTCATATATCCCTATAAACAAGTAAAATAACCTACATGTTAGTAACTTTCATGTTCTTTAAAGCCTGAACTGAGAATCTTGTTGATGAGATTGTTTGCATATTCCAGTACTACAAATCATGTCTGTGCCACAATACTAAATACTAGCTGTTTATTTTTGCTACCACTGTTCCCTTATTTCCCATTCTTTTCTAAAATAATGTGTAGTTGACTCTATTCATGATTTATAATTACAGTTCACTGTAAGCATGGTAAATGTTTGATAAACTCCCAATGAGAAAGTATTCATTTTAAGCAAAGAGATGGACACTAATCGCTGCAATGTGCCTCTGGATTATTGGTGTCGATGACAACAGGACAGATGAAATTAGGTAATTAGATCTTTGTATGTCCTCATTAAAATCATGAAAAAATTGATAAATATCAATGGTAGAGATTTCTAAATGCAAAACTATACTAAGTATCCAAATGTGATGAAAACTACAGATTGGAGCTGAGACATATACTTTTGTGACTCTAGAGATAATTTATGAATATTGTTAGAAGGTTTTATGGAGTGAAAATGAAGTCAGATTGAACTTCTTCCTGATGACATTAAAGGTCCAATCACAACACACAGGCTCATAAATGATACTTTTAAATTCATGAATGTCCCACCAAAGCCCTTTTAATTTGAATGAAATTGTAATTGGGAATGTTGTGGACACTGAAGAAAGCCACAGGATCTCAGCCCTATGCAGAACACAAATTCAGTTTATCATTCAAATTGTGAACTCGACTTTATGCATAGCACTGCATTTATTAGCAGAGAAGAGAGATAGGGATGAGACAAAGTTTTTAAACTCAAGAAATTCACAAACCACCAACATGCCATCAATGGCAAGATGCACCTTCATTTCATGTTACAGAAAGAAGAAAATGAAAGCAAAGCCCTGCCAAGCATCATGAGAGGCCACTGCAATGACTATAAAATGCATGCTGATCTCAAAGATGTTTTAGTGCGAACACTAGTTATCCTGGAATCCATGAAATATGGTAGGCATCAACTCTAACATAAGCTATGTTAATTAAGAGTTGAAATAAAGCTGTTGTATCATGTCTTGAAGGAAAAATTGATTTTGGACATTTCTTTTCTTTCTTTCTTTCTTTTTTTTCTGGTTTTTTTTGAGACAGGGTTTCTCTGTAGCTTTGAAGCCTGTCCTGGAACTAGAACTTGTAGATCAGGTTAGCCTTGAACTCACAGAGATCCACCTGCCTCTGTCTCCCGAGTGCTGGGGTTAAAGGCGTGTGCCACCACTGCTGGACTGAATTTGGACATTTCATTGAGTGCTTTACAAAGAGAAAAGTGGGACATGGATTTAAAAAATTACTGTAGTTTTGCCTTGTGCTATAAGTATGGATAGTATAGAAGCATTCTCAAAAGAGGAAACAGATACCTAAACGAGTGGGCCACAGGAGTCACATAATCAGCATAAACAGGTTTTGCTGTTTTGAATGAGAATGGCCCCTATAGGCTCATAGACTTGCCTGTATATAATTATATATAGTTATACTTATTGCATATAGTTTTTCTATGTTACTTAAAACTTACTTTTTATTGAGAAAAAAAGGAAAAACGTATAATATTTTGTTTGTGTTCTGACAAATAAAGCTTATGTAGAGCTACCCACTAGTTAACCATAGAAACTGGGTAGTGGTGGCATATGCCTTTAATCTCAGGACTCCGGAGGTGAAGAGAGAAAGTAATAAGATGGGGTGGATAAAGGATCTCAGACATTTTTGAACTGAGAAATGAGATAAGAAGGAAACAACTGACTGCTGCCCTTAGCTCTTTGATCTTCCTGATTTTTACCCAATATCTGACTCCTGGTCTTTATTGATAAATATTATTTAGACTACCACTTCAGAAGTGGCTGCAAACTCACACAACGTGATGGCTGGGTCATATCACACCCATACATCTGTCAAACATTTTTCTGAGTTTCTGTTAAAGTTAGATTAATATTTGAAGTGGAACCGAAATAGAATTCCTGATTAAGGGATTTATTATAGGGTAGAATGATGGTTACTTTGGAGACAAAGAGAGAGAGAGAGAGAGAGAGAGAGAGAGAGAGAGAGAGAGAGAGAGAATAACCAAGGTGCAGAGGTGGTTGAGATACAAAGGGGTCTTCCTAATTCTATATCCTCCCTTGTCAAATCATTAGATTTGCATGCTGCTGGTCCTGGAGAGGAGGACAACAATCAGTAGAAATTCAGTTCTCTCATCAGGCACCAGAAGACAGCTTGTTCTTCTCTCCTGCCAGGGCTGTCTGTGTTCCCTGCCTAAGCAGACATAGTCTCTAGCTTAGCCCATCTGGCTCTCACTGTATGTACCATGGATTATTCTTGGGGTTCCTCTAAAAGGGCATATGGTATTGTTTTTTTTTTCAACCAGAAGTCTTTGAAAACATGGGAGTTGATAATGGAACATACCTGGGTTCCAACTGTGGGAACTCATTTGAATCGCTGAAGAGTAGGAGTCAATCTCAAGATGCCTGAGACATCTACAACACACCATGTTATTGAAAAAGAAAAATAAAAAAAACAGGATTATAATGGATGTGGTAAGCAGAAACCAACACTCCAGAGGGTGTTGTAACTTGCTCTCTGTAACTTGCTAGTTAGATTTTCTTGAATAAAATAAATTTCTCTTTTCCTCAGTTATCTTCATTTGTATAATGGTAATTTTACCTATCAACCATTTAGTTAGCAGTTGCTGAGCACTGTTTCCCAGGCAATCATTTCCAGTGAAGAGCAGAATTACGTTTGCTTCAAAGTGATGTGCGATTCCCCATTGTATGCTGTATACGCTGTATGTATAATAAAAAACCTCTCTTGGGCCTGCACAGAAAATAGAGGTAGGTGGGAAAACTAAACTGAATGCTGGGAGAAAAAAGGAGGAGTTAGAGAGAAGCCATGTAGCTCCTCTGGAGTCAGATGGGACTTAACCCGGTAAGCCACTGCCACATGGCGATACACAGATTACTAGAAATGTGTTAGATTAATATGTAAGAGTTAGCCAATAAGAAGCTAGAGCTAATGCGACAAGCAGTGTTTTAAATAATATGGTTTTTGTATGATTATTTTGGTTCTGGGTAGCCGCAATGAGCAAGCAATCTCCCTCCAACATCAATGTCCAGAAATCAGGCTAGGCAAGGATGAATCACTCAAGTATTGTCTTGATCCATTCTGACTCTGGTTCTGTCCCTCCTCCGTCAAGAGGTTGTGGGTGCTTCAGAATGGCTGAGCAAAAATAGCCATTCTGCTAGAGGCTTGGTGTCTATGCAGGTTACCACAGAGCAAATTCTCCCTTCACAATGCTGAACCCCTCAGTAACCACAGTTGAGGATTTTCTTCTTTGGGAGCTATATATTAGATACAGAGCACTGCTTGCTTCAGTTTCTTCTCTGTTTGACAGCAGAAGTTTCCTGTAATGTGTACATTTGTGCCCCTAAATGCAATAGTGTGAGCCACCAAATTATTGCTTCAAATAGCTACAAAAAGTCAGATATTACCAACCCCTTCTGTGGGTGAAATCTGAGTAAATCACAACACTGTGTATGCATGCTCCTAAACCAAGGACTTCTCTGGTATATGTCTCCTCACCATTCTCTTTGTCACTGATCACAAAATGGTACAGTATTCCCTTCAAATGGCTCTCAAATCCCTGCACTATATCTGTATATCATGCCATCTTTTCCAACATCCAAGTCCATCATTTTATCAGTTCCACCATGCTGGCTGAAGGCAGAATAAAATTTTAAAAAGAAAAATCTGATATTCCATTTTCTTAATTTGAATATTTTAGTAGTTTTTTATTCCAATATATTAAAAAAAACTTAAAAACTGTAACTGGGCCTTGAAGGTTGCAGGTTCTGAATAATCGCCTTCCTCTTTCCTTCCTTCCTTCCTTCCTTCCTTCCTTCCTTCCTTCCTTCCTTCCTTCCTTCCTTTCTTTCTCCCCACACTGATTTTTAGTGCTCCAACCCTCCTAGAGGCTTCTTATCTGAGTATATGTCTGGCCTTGGTGTGATGTACTCTCTCCAGACTTAGCTTTATTTGAGAAATACTTTATTATTGACATTGGGGGATAGGACTTCAACATAGGACTTCAAGGAGATAAGATTTAGTTTGTAACATCTTCCCAGTTCTGGTTCCTCAAGTCAGAGTTCTCAAATGCACATAGATTAGTTAGGACACCTTGGTACATAATTATCATACCTATTAGTGCTTAAAATTTTTTGATGATTAGTTGTCCCCTTTTGTAATATACAAGCTCCATGAGGGCAGAAACTTTGTATATTGTGTTTTCCAATATTTCTCCAAGATATACCATACAAAGAACAGATAATAAATATTTATTTAATAAAGAAATTAATCCATGCTAGCATGCTTTGTCAATACTTAGAGTTTCAAGGTAGCAATACCTTCCCATATTCAGCAAGAGTAAAATTTCTTTCTTGAATATCTTCATTGCTGTATAGACATCTTCTACATCTTTTTTAAGCAGCTACTTTTTCTACTTTATCACAATATCCCATGAAGAAAAGGGAGGAATGTTTCTTAAGGAAAAATAATAACATGGAAATACATTTTTATGATAATTGGATAAAAGAAAAATATGTATGACAGGATGGTCCCTGTCTATTGCTTTTTCTTTTATTGACAAAGCCAAGTACAAATTATCTACAGTAGTTTATCAAATGTCTTAAATCTACACTTATTTTAGTTGTTCAGCATCTTCTTAGACCAACCTGAACGACTTCTTCCTTTCACCTCCTTTGCCTTTTTCAACTCAGGGAAGAGAAATGGTTTTATCGTTATATTTGATTTCTGTAGGCCTTTCTAAATTTTTCATATATGAAAAACCCTCTCTTATATGCTTCTATAGAAGTTTATAGTTATATAAACGTATATATATATATATATATATATATATATATATATATAGTTTCCTCCGGGACTCTTCTATGGTTCCTACTGTGGTTTTTTTCCATACTCTACCCAACTGTTCCCAGATTATAACTTTTCCTGTGAACAGAACTGCTGTTCTTCACTCTATCAAATTTAATTATAACAAACAAAGAGGTTATTTGTTTTATGAAAATAAGAGTCACATTGTCTCCTAAAAGCTGTGGTTACTTTAGTCACATAACAGCCTAAATTCAGAAAATGTCTGGAATTGGGAGATGGAAAGTCATGGACAAATAGGCCAACTGCATCTCAGACATGCTGCCTCCACCCCAGTTTGCTTCTGACTCTTCTCTTGGTGTTTGCATTACCATTATTTTTATGGTTATTAGCTTCTTTGACTTGTTCCTTACAAAGTAGAAAAAGTACCTTTTTCTCATATCTCTGTGTTTCAGCTTCACAGAAAAACAGGCATGTAGAATGCCATTTTCTATGAATGCTCTGTGTTCACACTTTTATGTGCTTGTAAAGAGGAGTACAAATACCACAAAAGTCTTCTTGCAAATGCTAGAAACTTACCACAAGACACACACACACACACATAATAAAAATTGCATGTCTATAATGAGTACAAATGACATACCTTGGATTTGCAAACTGCACAAACACATTGAGAAGCCCTAACTGGCTGTCTATGAATTTGTCCAGTGGACACCATTTATTTTATTAAAAATGAAAACTATTATTGACAATAACATTTATCTTACAAATTGATATGGTTTAAATATTACAGACATGAAATCTAATCTTACTGTTTTTTTACTATAGAGAAAATAGCCTGCCTTATTGATCCAAACTTGCATTTATGGGAGGACTTTATGGTGGCACCTTAGAAAAATATCCTCTGTATAAGTAATTACCAAATTTTAATTTTTACTTAAATTTTCAACCAATAGAGAGCATGTTATTTGAAAGAGACTTACATTTGAATTCCATAGGTTCCAAATTACTCAGTGTCTTAGTGGAAATCTGTTGAAGAAGAGAGGGTGCCCTCAAAGGTTTTACGTGGAGTTAGTCGACCACAATGAGGCGCCAATTGTTGAAGGAGAGAGGGCCTGCTTTTGGTCCTGGTTAGTTTACACCCGAAATAACCACACAGAAATTGTATTAATTAAATTACTGCCTGGCTTATTATATCTAGCCTTTTCTTGGCCAACTCTCACATTCTGATCTAACCCATTTCTACCAATCTGTGTTCACCACGAGGTCATGGCTTACTGGGAAAGATCCTAACCAGCGTCAGTCTCAGACAGGAGATTCATGGTGTCTGCCACACTGCCTCCTTCCTCCCAGAATTTAGTTCTGCCTTCTCCACCTATCTAAGTTCTGCCCTATCAAAATGCCAAAGCAGTTTCTTTATTCAACCAATGAAAGCAACACAAATACAGAAGGACCTCCTACACCAGAAATCAAACCTGAGCCATTTGTCACCCACATCTCCAGTTTACAAAGTTTCATTTCAGCAATATTGTTTGCTAATGTCCTGCACAATCCTTGCTATGGTTTAGTCTGAAGAGAACTTGTTCCTCTTTCTTCATGGCAAATGAAGATGCAATACACTAATGAGTCAGTGTTGGTGTATAGAAAAATAGAGGCTTCAAGAAGATGAGGTATTTTATTGTGTGATACAAAGGGGCAGAGAGTATTTGGGACACTGGAGAGATTATTGAAAGTGAAATGATTCCCAAGGGATTCTGGTACACCTTGTAAATATAACTCACAATTATGTTTTCTCTAAGAAAGTGTGAGCTGGCAAAATGCCTTAACAGGACCCAGTAAAGACTCGGGAGATCTACATGCTGATGTGAAGGAGGAGTTCATGAGAGCTCTTCTTAGGTCAGAGTGCCAGCAAGCAGACAGACTGGCTCAGAAAGGGTGACCTCTGAGCCAAGCCTTCTCTGCGTTGCTCATTTGTTGCAACAGTTATGTTATAGACCAAATTGATTTTTGTAATATATAAACATATTTGGCAGGCTTCATAACATAGTCCTTAATGAATTTCACTGATAAGCATTACGGAGTGTTGAAATTTTCCTCAAGCAGTTTTCTAGCTAGGCTCCCAATAGCCTGAGAATGAGAGGGTTAAGTGTTGTGATCATAAACCATACAGTAATTGCTCTCAGACCTATTAGCAAAATGTCGTGCACAAAGTGTCATCCTGCCATTCCCCGTGGGTCCTGTTCACTAAGCCCTTGCATTTTGACAGTTATTATCACCCAAGCACAAAACATCACTGCTATAACCCAGAAATACCAACATAGTAATGTATCAACATCACTGGGTCTCTAGGAATAATTATTAAAATTCTTGTATTATTTGCAGTGTGTTACATGAAAAGCTAAACTTTATATTTACTTTTCAAAGATGCTAACAAGTTAATTTCAATGAATATCAGTACATATATAATTACATATGCATACATATACATATATGTGTGTATGGTCCTTTCTAAGACAATATTGCCCTGTTTACTTAGTAATTCTTAGGTAAACTCACTTAACATTCACTGAAAATATTGCAGAAGTTCTGGGCAGGCTATTGTTTAAGAACAATGTTTGTGTTTCTTAACTTACCTTTTGCTATGATAGTTACAGGGAAAATGGAGAGGTGGCTCAGCAATTGAGTACATATTATTCACGCTACTTCTGCAGCAGACTCTGGTTTGGGTTTCCAGCACCCATGTCAGGGGGCTCACAACTGCCTGTAATTCTATTTCTAGGGCTTCCCTGACCTCTTTTGGCCTCCCTGGTGCAGGCACTTAAGTGCATATATCTTGACCCACACAAGTATGTATAATTAAAAATTAAATTAAATCTTTGAAAAATGACCAGCTTAGTGTTGCTTCTTCTCTTTTATTGTTATGCTTCTACATTTACTTATTTGTATTCATGGAATGATTTTTTATGCCTTAATTTTATTAAAGGGAACAACTGTACTAGATATTTCTGTTAAGCAAATTTGTGTCTCCATTTTTTTACTCATACATAGGCATTGCTTTTGTTTTCTTTTTTCTTTTTTATTGTTAAAAGAAAAATTTACATTTACTCCCCTTGTTCC
>JAQHUG010000054.1:1853794-1865419 GCA_028555095.1 Dicrostonyx torquatus | reverse complement strand
AAACTCACAAGGATCCACCTGCCTCTGCCTCCTCAGTACTGGGATTAAAGGTGTGTGCTACCACACCTTGAAGTCAACAGAGGTCAGTCTGCCTTTGCCTCCCAGGCATTGGGATTAAAGGCATGTGCCACCACTGCCTAGTTACCTTTTTTTTTGGCATTGTTTATTTTATTACTTTCTCTCTATATTTTTCTTTTTCTCTCCTAAGCCTACGTACATGGCCAGGAAGTTTTCTATGTCATTTGCAATGGTTTAAATATGAAGAGCTTCCCTGAAAGATCCATGGTTTGAAGGCATAGTTCACAGTGTAATGGTCAGAGGTGGAGCTTTGGGAAGATATTAGATGATAAGAGCACTGACCTAACCAACGAACTAATGTATTGATGGATTCATAACTGAATGGATGATTAGAGCTGGGGAAATTTGACTGAAGGAAGTGGTTGAGGGCTTGCCTTTCAAGATAGGTCTTTTCTAAGCCTCTGTATGTGGAAGTTAGAGGTGAATATTCTGTCTTCCTCAGCTGCCCTCCACCTTAATTTTTGAGGCAAACTCTGTCATAGAATCCAGAGCTCACCTATTTCATTAATTTGGATGACTAGCAAGTTTTGGGGGACTTTGTCTGTCAGCTGTCAGTTTGTCATCTCCATCTTCTACAGCAATGAAGACACAGATGCAGGATGCTGCCTTGCTGTTGTTTTGTTGTTGTTGCTTTTTACGTGAATATTGAGGGTCCCCAAACTCAAGTCCTCGTGCTTGTTAAAAGCTACTTCACTCAGAGTGTTATCCTCACAACCCCTATATTTCATTGTAAAAATCATTCTAGCTCCCTAATTATTTTATCTTATACATCTTAAAATTCACTATTGGGTTATAGCTCCAAATTTGGAGTAATATACAGTCATAAAACAATAAAATATAATGTACTTATAATTCTCTTTTGAAGTAAAATTCTCTCACCCTTGACCCCAATAACTATTGATTACCTTTTCTATAAAAAATGGTGACAAAATGAACAGAGAATGTTAAATAAGTGGATGCATACAGATTGCATCAAATTTGTGCATATCTTCTTTGCTTAGCATAGTAGTTTTAAGAATCATCCATGTAATAGTATGTTTGTGTATTTCATTGCATGACTAGATTACAGCTTTTCATTTGCCATCAAATGTATTGCTTCTATCTGTTCAAGTGTATAAAAAAAGTTGCTGGAAACACTCACGTGTAGATTTTTTGTGATTATATTTTTATTTTAAAAAGAAGACTATTGGATTACAATGTTAGTATATACTTAATTTTATACAATAAAAACAGCAAACCATTTCTTAAAGACTTTACAATGTAGATTCCCTGCAAAAAATGTAGAGTTCTATTTACTTCTCATTAACACTTGAACTGCTAAGTCTCAACATTTCTATTTGTGTGTTGCTGTGGTGGATGCCAGTGAGTATATACCACGGTGTTCTTATGGAGGTCAGAAGATAAGCTTTGGGTGTCAGACCTCTTTGTTCACTTTGTTTAAAATCAGGTTTCTTTGCTGTTGGTGAGCCAGGCTAACTGGTCTACCAGCTTCTAGAAGTGCTACTGCCTTCTATCTCCTTTAGACACAATACCACTGTGTCTAACTTTTATATTCATTTTGGGAATCCAAAATCAGGTTTCTGACCAGACCTATATGAAAAGCGCTTTCCATTTCCCTAGGTATTGTCAAAATTTTAGACTATTATGTTCCCATTAGACTATCATAGTTTCAATTTCTGTTTTCTTCACAGATGATATTCATCATTTATTCACCTTCAACATATCTTCTTTGATAAAAAAAGGCTAAAATTTTATCCATTTTGTTTTTCAAGACAGGGTTTCTCTGTGTAGCCTTGGTTGTTCTATAACTTGCTCTGTAGACTATGTTGACCTCAAACTCATGGACACACCTGGTTTTGCCTTCTAAGTGCTAGGATTAAAGAAATGCAACTGTCTGCTTTTTCTTCACATTTTCAATTTGAGATACTCAATAGTTAAGAATACCTGATGCTTTTCAAAGCACCTGAGTTTAATTTCCATCATCCACATGACAGTTCACAACTGTCTGTAACTCCAGTTCCAGAAGATCTGACATTCTTTTCTGACCTCTGCAGGCACCAGACATAAATATGGTGCAGAGATAATCATGCAGAAAAAATACACATAAAATAAAAATATAACCCGTTTTCATTATTTTTAGGGACGTTCAATAACATAGGATAACAATAAAGATCAATGATTTATCGATAGAAAGGGCCATATACACAGACATCCCATAAAAACAAATACCTTTCTACGCGAATAAATCTGCCAACAATGGCTACTAGTAATGCCTAGATTGGTTGAGTCTTGGATATTATAATTCTCTCTTTGTATGTGCATAATGTGAATCTGTTCATTAAAAGCACTAAAACATATTTATCATGGCTGATTTTTATGAATCATATGGATGAAATTTATATTATTTTCTAGAGAAATGCAATGTCAGGAAACTGAAGCTGCAGGAGGAAAGGGGTAAGAAGACCTGAAGGATCCACAGAATAAGAAAACACAGAGCTTCTTATCCAAACAAATGATGTTCTTTTCAACAGAGTTGCAGTGCGAATCTGCCGTTTTCAGTTTTCTAGGCTTGTGACTCAATATATCATACTCATGGCGATGAGAGTGGAACAGGGAGACGTAGACAGAGTGCTCCAAACAGGAGCTGTATGAGATGCAGTAGCACGGACCTTCTTCCATCCTCATGCTTGGTGGTGTCCCAGACTCTGCCAAGTCGCACATGCTCCACCTGCTTAGCACTAGAAGCTGCCCAGCTCCTCGACTTCCAACTCCTTAACTGGCTTTAAGTTTAACGTAAAAAGGAAAACTTTGAGTAAGAGGTTTTCTTCTTATGACATACAAGCATGCATTGTGAATCTTTTCTAGAAGAGAAATGGGTCATTTCTAGAGCTTCAAGATGAATAGAAGGCAGTATGCAGATGAATGTTGCTTAAACACACCACACGGGAAGGCAGAAAAGGCAGAAAAACATTTCTAGCAACATGTTTGTGAACTGTAGTCCTTGTATGCACTTCTTAGGGCAAATGGGCTTGCTCATTTATGTAACACACTCCTACTAGTTTTTTTTTTTAACATTTATCTACTCTCTCTGTCCACATGTTGGTGCGAATGTGGATGTCAGACTGTAGGTAGTTCCCTCTGCTCACCATGTGCATTTCCGGGGTCAAATTTTCATTGTCAGTCACCGGACCGTAGTCTTGGCCCTAGCTCTCAAAAGCACAAAAACTGTTCAAACAGAAATGAAGAAAGAAACTGTACCTAAAATAGGGTATGATTAATTTTACATGTTTCTTTGTACTTAACTTTCTTAATAGTTTTAAAGGTTAATATAGGCATTTTAGAGTGGTTAAAAGCAAAGTACCATGACCTTAAGATTGGAATGCTTTGTTTATCTGCAAAGTCTTCTTCAAACTATTCCTGCGATTCCTAGGTCTTCAGTTGGTATCACTCTATGGGGAGGCACTAGAAACTCTGGATGGTGGTGTCTCACTGGTCATGATAGGCAGGCCTTTATAGGTTAACAGGACCCTTCTCCCTGCTCTCTGCTGTGATGGAAGCCATGTCTGAGACATGCTCCTCTGGCTATCAGCAGGATTTCTTTGCCACGATGCACCGAAACCCTCTGAAACCTCAAGCCAGTGACAAAGTGAATCTGTTCTTCTTTACAATTCGGTCACACATTTTGTCATCACAAAGCAGGCATAACTAACACAAAAGTTAAACTTTTAAAACTTGACATCTTGTCCTTCCTGATGGGATGCATTGAGATGATAACATAGAAGTGATACCAACTGATGTCAAGAACCAAACTATAGGACCATGTCACAGCTTTGTTACTCTGCTTGCAAAGTTTTGAAAGACACTTGAATATGGAAAGAATATTTTCTATGGTTTTGGGATGCAAAGATCCAAACTTCCCTGGAAACAAAGCCTGGTTTCCTTGTCGAAGCATCTATCCACAAGTTAATCAATAAATTTTGTCTCTCGATATTTCCTAAGGAAATATCATGAAACTGATACTTTGATTCACATTATTATTTTTTTAAAAAAAGCTTTAGTTTAAAATAAATTCAGTGATCCCTGATTGACAAATGAAGAAAGTAAGAACAGTAGATGGCAAAATCATTCAAGCAAGTCAGGTACAGAGCCAGGACTCCATCTAGGTCAGCTGAAGTCAAAAATCCGTGACGCTACCTCTGCTGAGTAAATTCTTATCTTGAGTTTAACAAATTGCTCAATCTGCAATGTAGCTGTGCTTTCCACCTTCAATGTTTAGATTTCACCTTCAGTGAACAACCTGAAGCACGCTTTTCCTTTCTTACACTTGGCACATTGTCTCTCCTCACCAGGTTGGACTCCAGTGAAATCGCCCAGCTTCACTTTAATTGGCATTGGCAGCATGTGGTCTCTGATAAAAAGCATATTTTTTCCCTAGATTGCAGTCATCAGTTGGGCTCATTTTTTCTTTTTTCTTTCTTTTTCTTTTTTTCTTTTTCTTTTTCTTTCTTTCTTTTTTTTTGGCCCCTCCATCTAGCTGAACTTTTCTGGAAAAAGAAACAGCAGCTTGTGGGTTACTAAGTGCCAGAGAGCTGAACTTGAGGGGAGGGGGATTTAAAAATACATTTCAAAAGCCTGCAAATGCATGTGAATGCATGCATAGACTGGCATCCGCCGCCCAATCCACCTAGGATACATATGCCGAGCTAGTCAGTGTATGCAAAACTCTCAAAGGGCACGATTTTGATCTGTAGCCTATTTATTTCAAACATAGCTAAATGGGGAGAGCAAATCTAGAAAGCGATGCTCCAGGGGCCCTACGGCCTATATAGAATTTAAACTCAAATGATTTGCAAAATCACTACTAAGACAGCTTGCTCATACTGTCAGCGTGCCAGCACCAGAAGCTTCTGGTGTATTTTTGTCTTGGCAGATGCACATTCTGTTATAAAGGTCTGTTCATCTGATGCCTTCCTTGTTTTCAGGTAATGCTCAGTGTCTTCTTGCAGAGGGAGGCGTGTTGGCGAGCCCCTGCGAGGTCTCTAAGGAGTGGAGAGGGACACTGTACGCTCTGACCCTGGTCATAGACCACCATTCTGGCTTATGTCTCTGAGGAATTCATCTGTACTCCAGAAAACTCCAAGTCATGGGTATTCTCATTCCTTCCACATTTGTAATTTCCAGGACTTTCGAGTCAGAGAGAAAGTGAAGACAGGGCTGGATAATGTCAAGATGGTTATATTATTGATTATATCCCTTCGAAAATCACCTCAGACTTGAGGGAGCTTTTTTTTTTTTTTTGGAAATTAAAAAATACCATGGTTTTCCAAACTGATTAGCATAGTTTTTCAGCCACTCTGAAGTGTTTGTTAGGCTTCGCATGCTGGTCTCCATATGCCTCTTTTCAATTACATGCGCTGCTACCCGGATGGCTAAACGAAGGCTTCTTTAGCAACAGAAAGCAAACTGTGAGGCTTTGTGCAGCGTAACTAGTTAGCGTGCGATGTCTCGAACTGCCCTGATTTCATCACCAAACTGCTAGATGGTCTGTTGGCAGAAATAGCCGCTAAAATGGGCCTGAAAATGAGATACTCTGTGGGCATTGAAGACATGGAGAGGGCCAGAAAAGACTTAAAATAACACGAGGTCAAGTGGAGACGCAATCGTTGTGGCGCTGCCTGGTGAGGACTTTCATTTCTGAAGGAAGCAAAAGGAAGGAACAATGATTCTGCCTAGTCTTTAATGAATGTTATTTATGTTTGGCTGATTCAGAAATTTTCAAGGTACTTGAAAATTTACGTAACTGCTCATCATGGCAACTTTGTAAAGCTAATACTGTCATTTTACATATTGGAAATCTACCACAGAAAGACAATAGTTGTTGTGAGGGCAAGGAGAGGGGTGTTGTTTAGAATAAGTCAGTGAGGTTCCAAGACTGCATCCCACTTATGGAGGAGACATTAGAAAGCCCTTGGCTCATTTGTGCTTAAATGGCTGAACATGGGCTTGTATTACTAGCCTGGAAATTCTCTCCAGTCATACCCACGAGAGCGCCTGTCATATAGCCAATTCTCAGGAAGAGTATGCGGAATGAATGAATGATATCTTACTTTCTTGGAAATACCAGAAGCAAGCTGACTAGAGAGCAAAACAAGACATTGGTTGGACAAAACCAGCAGTCAGTGTGTGACGTTTCTAGTCGGCTTCTTGATTCTTCTATTACAGGAGCCACATCCTTCAAGGCTCAGTTGCTAATTGGAGTCATGTTGAGCTTGGGTGAGATCCACAGACACACCAGTCACTTGGTTTTATTTGCTTTCTTCAGTCTGGTATTGGGCTGTCTGCGTACTAAATATGGGTTATTATATAGAAAGCAGTCTCTCTTGGTTCAGATATTACAATATTTTCAAAAGATTGAAATTGTATTCTAACTTTTAAAAATGTATTCTCTCATATATTACACCCCAAGCATTTTTCCTTGCCTCCTTTCTTCCCATATCATTCCCCCCACTTCTCTCCCCGCACAGTCCACTCCTCCTTGTTTCTCTTCAGAAAAGGGCAGGCCTGGCACAGATACCAACCAAACGAGACATATCAAGTTGCAATAAGACTAGGCACCTCCCCTCATATTAAAGTTGGATGATAAAGGGTAACAAAAGCAGATAAAGGAGTCAGAGACAGCCTCTGCTCCCACTGCTAGGAGTCCCGCATGATCTCCAAGCTACACAGCTGTCACATATATGCAGAGGGCCTAGGTCAGTCTCATGCCGGCTTCCTGGTTGTTGCTTTAGTCTCTGTGAGTCCCTCTGAGCTTAAGTTAGTTGATTCTGTGGGGTTTCTTGTGATGTCTTTGACCCCACTGGCTCCTACAATCCTTCCTCCCTCTCTCCTGCAGAATTCCTTGAGGTCCACCTAATGTTTGACTGTGAGTCTTTGCATCTCTTCCCATCAGCTGCTGGATGAAGCCTGTCTGATCACAACTGGGCTAGGCACTAATCTGGGTATAACAGAATATTGTAATGAATCATTTCTTTGACTTTTTTTGGAAGTGTTTGGTTCTATCATAGGTCTCTGGGCCATCCAGCCTCTGGTCCCTGGCTCCCCAGGCAGGGTCAGGGATAAACTACCTCTCATGGTATGGGTCTCAAGTTGGACCACAATTTACACATCCCACCTGTTTACCCCAGCACATCTTGTAGCCAGGACAAATTGTAGATCAAAGGCATTGTGACTGGGTTGATATCCCAGTCTTGCCTGATCACAGGAAATGGCCAGCTCAGGCTCTGTACCCCCAACCCTTACTAGAAGTCTTAGCTAGGGTCACCCTTATAGCATCCTTGGAGTTTCCATTGCTCTAGGATTCTACCTTACTCCAATATGCCTCTGAGTTCCAGTTGTCTCTCCTTTCATATTCTCCTCACCTGACTCCTGTACTCTCCAGCCCCTGTCCCCACCCCACCTCCAGTTCACCCATGATATCTAGTCTATTTCCCCTATCCAGGGAGATTTGTGCATCACCCCCTTAAGCCCTCCTTGTTACTCTAAACAAATTATTACTGAAATGTATCTTACTTATTTCTTTCATTTTTTTTCTTTATGAGCATGGAGAATGCTTATGCCAGTGTTGTTAAAAGTACATGATGTAACTGTGGATGAGAATTCCTGGAGAGAAGCTGGTTTGAAAAGACTGATTGACTGATGGAACTGCAGTGATGTGGAGTGGTTGGGATGCGGCAGGTCCAGAAGCTAATTAGCTTGTCCTAGGCTAGCTTTAGCTACCTGAGTAGTTATTGCTTGCCCATTTCTGTGTCAGAAATAACATCCTGTAACTAATATTTTAAGATCTTTTGAAACCTATTAATTTAGCACACCCATAGCTTCCACTAACCTCAAAGGCAAAACCCCATCAAGTAGCACCTGAGACCTATGTAAAATCTTGCCCCATCTTGGTATAACCCTACTTCTGTGATATATAGATCCACATGTTTTAAACATGTAATTTATGACTTTATTTGTTCTGTAAGATTATAAACTTTATGAAACTGTTTTCACATTGGAACATGGAATTTTGGGTAACAGAAATCTGGGTTTCTGGGCCATGGGCACTCAATATTGGTTCTAGAATAAACTATCTCTTATTACCTTAAAAGAAAAAATGTACATGATATCTAAGAGGAAAGGGTTTTTTTTTAAGTAGTACAGAGAAGCTGTGTAGAGAATATTCATAGGTGTTGGCTTCAAGCACATTTAGGACATGCATTCTGGAGGATCTGTGAGAATAAATACACAGAGATTAGTAACTTTCCACAAAAATATGAAATTCTCATCATCTAGTTAACTTTTCTTCATTTTATAAAGCAGTTGTAGTTCAGGAGGTATGAATGTTTAAGTACTGATAAAATAATACCTATTTTGAATATATTTTGAGTATAAGGAATATATTTTGAGTATAAGGAAGGATGTTAATTATTTGGTGAAAGTAAGCAATACAGAGAACAAAGACATTTCTGATAAATGCATTATTGATAAGAACATAATTGCACAAATTTCTACTAAGTAAGTGAAGTTTAAATCCACACTAATACAAAATGCTCAGGTCCCCCATCTTCAGAAAATATGGGAAGCAACTAAAAATCATTTTATTCGCTTTTTGAAAAAGGATTGTGAGTTAGAGGTATACCTGGCCGCAGGAAATTCAGACACATGCAAAACCAGACTTACACATATGATAAATTATTTTAAAGGTCCTCTGAACACCAATGGCATCATCCATCAACATGAGGCTGTTTCCACAAATGTGCGCACTTTCCTGAAAGGATTTATAATCCAGCCAATACGGTGCATTCTGAATGTGTTACAGAAAGGACAGATTTACAGGAGACAATCTGCCTTCATGATGATTGCATATTGTGGCATTTCTAGTCCATATGGATCAGTAAGACTTGGATAGCAGGCATTTGACCTTCAAAATCATGCAAATGTGAAACCAGACGTCTTCTCTTACAGCTGTGAGTGTCAGGAGGACTTTCTTAGTGTATTCTGGAGAAAGTGATTGAAACACACTTTGACCGTGGAACAGTCCTGAGATTTGATTACTTCTAGGCCCCTCCTCCTGGAGAAGGATCTAGTCTTTGGTCCTTTCCCTCACAGCCCTTCTGGCTAACCTTCACTCATTAGCACCCAAAACTCAACTACTGATCATTTCTGAGAGAACTTGCTAACTCAAGGCCACAGGCTACCTCTGAAGAAGACAAAAAAACCTTTTTGTTCATGTCATAGCCAATCTCCAGAAATAATTTCTAATGGCCCTTGGTCTGTGAGTGGCTTTCTGTCCCAGGTCTCAGGAAACTGTTTTCTCACTTCAAAGCCTTGATGGTGCCAGATATCATCAGACTGTTTATCTAGCAATGTTAATTTTCTGGGTTTACGGTGTAACAATTCGCCAAGATTATTGGAACAGAATCCCAAGGAGTTAAATTTGTTAATCGGCCAATTTTTTTCTTCATTTAAAAATTCAGTGCAAAATGGTATCGCTTTTCTAGAATGCTGACGAGACGAGGCTTGAATAAATGAATTTTTTTCCAAAGCAAGGAAGATTTTTCAAACATACTAAGATTGAGAGAAATGATTTCAACATTCTCCCTCTTCATGATTTAGGGCTTTGAGGACCCTACAGCGAGAGGCAAACTGAAGGAAGTCACAGGCTGGTGACCACATCCTGCCAAGCTGAAGACAACAAGCAAACCCAATTAAAAAGATGTCTGGGCGGACTTTGTTTCCATAGAGACAGTGTGGAGGGGGGTTTCCTTCCATCGTAGTACCTGCAGCATCCTCGACCACTCTCTCTTCTGTGAAGGGATGCCTTACAGAAAACAGGCTTTGAACTTTTGTCTACACCACGTAAAGAATTTATTGTTATTTTGCATAGTCTTTCTTTAAGACTGCTTCTAGCAATTCGTTTTACCTTATTATTATTAACTCATTCAATGATAAAGAATATTTTTCTTATGTCACCCAGCTCTTGTACAGTAAATGTTTTACCTGTTTTCTTTTTTACATAGAGTTCATTTGCCTAACTTTAATCAGATAAAAAATCTTGACATATTTAAGGTTTAGTAATTCAAATTGCTTGTGGTTAAAGTAAAGTTTTCTAGTTCATTTTGTGGAAGTGGGAAATGTCAGGTAGGAATCCTGGACTTCTTTGTGCAGTGTGCTATGAGTCCCTAGGACCTCTGCATGCATTCTGGTTCATTCAGCTTTCACAGTGAAGTAGTTGCTTCTATTACCCCTGTTACAGATAAACTGCAGTCTAATAAGTTCCATAACTCTGTGCAGACACTATCTTTGGGTCATTTTTGTCCCTTATGAACCAGAGTTTAAACACAGTCTTTCCTAAGAGTCAGCAGCTAGAGCATTTGCCATACAAAGAGACCGTAATGCATAGCTAGATATTTATTCTTACCACACATAGCCTTGATCAACTACTGTATTAATCAAATATAATGCATTCCTGGATATTTATTCTTACCATGCATAACCTTGATTGGCTGCTATATTAATCAAAGACCCAACATAGAAAATCTTCATAAGATAGAAATTTGCTTTAGCAGAGGGGCAGAATGATGGTCAAGAGCTGTAATTGGGGATATGAAAGATGGAGTTCCTGGGAGCAGTTCATGCATGTAGTGTCTGTGGCCCTTCTACAAACAGGCTGGTGGAAGGAGTAGGCTCTGAGACCTTTTCCTCTACTGATAATATGTGACCTATGATCAGTGTTCAGTAGCATAGACTACAACCTCCTGCTTCTATTCATCAAATTGGATATGTGAAATCATATCTCAAAAAAAAGTATGAGCATTTCATTGTATGCTCATTGCATGTTTCTTTATAGGAAATGAAATGACACTTAGAAACTTCATGGGTAGTAAATGAATACCATTATGTAGCTCAACATAGAAACTAAGAGGAATATGACTTGAGTTCCTAAGATAGATTAATTAACTAAATTTACATTCCAGTCACAGTTTCTCCTCTCTCCTCTCCTCCTAATCAGTCCCTCCCACTTCCAAATCCACTCCTCATATATTTTTGTTCAGGAAGTGGCAGGCCTACCATGAATATCAACAAAACATGGCATATCAAGTTGTTTCAAGATTGAGTACCTCCCCGTGCATCACCGGACAAGGTGACCCAGTATGAGGCGTAGGGTACCAAAAGCTAGTGAAAGAGTCAGAGACAGCCCTTGCTCCCACACTGTTCGGAGTCACACAAGAAGAGCAAGCTACACAATTGTCACATAGATTCAGAGTGCCTAGGTCAGTCCCATCCAGGCTCCCTGGTTGTCCGTTCAGTCTCTGCGAGCCCCTATGAGTCCAGGTTAGTAGCACAAATAATAAAAGCCCAAAGACAGACATTGGGGCTCAAGCTTAAGATCAGAAAAACAAAGCAGCCAACCACTAGAGAGAACTTTTTACCTCTACCAAATCTTCAGACCGAAAGGGCTGAATCCTGTCTCCACAAATCCTCAGACTGAACACCAAGAATGCCCTG
>JAQHUG010000054.1:1825952-1851977 GCA_028555095.1 Dicrostonyx torquatus | reverse complement strand
CCCACCAACAGAGACAGTGTGCTCAATCTATTGGGAGCTCATCGAATCCAGCTGGACTAAGGTAATATTCTTAAAAAGACATAAAAGAGAGGGTAACAGGTTTATTCTTATAGAAGTTTCTCCATTTAATAAAAATTAATCCAATTTTATTGTGTATTCTAAAGTGCTTTTGATAAGTATACTTGCATATTTCATATTCCACAAGAAGTACATAGGACAGAATTCTAAAGGATTTCTGAGTTTTAATTTTTTTCTTATTAAAAGAACAAATTTGTTATTCAATACTAAATGGTCATCCCTGAAAACATGTATACAAGTAGTATTATACAGACAGAGAATGGTGTATTTATATATTTAGGAATATATATTTGGAATATATATATACATATACATATATATATATCACAATTAATGATACCTGAGGCTCTGAATTTGAAAGAAAGTAGGGAGAACTATAGGAGTATTTGGAAGGAGGAAAGGGGAGGGTGAAATGATGCAACTGCTTCATAATCTCAAAAAATAAAAGGAATAATTTTTAAAAAATATAAAAAAATTTCACACAACATTCCGTGTGTAATTTCTCTATGTTTCTAGGATCTCCTGGAAGTCTAATAATATTATATCTTGCTTTCTGGCATTTTATGATTATTTGAGGAGTTTAAAAGGAAATAGCTAGCAGGGCAATGTTTTTATGCTCCCCTGTTTCCAGCCAGCACTGGTAATTCAGGGAAAGTTCTATGAATTATATTCAAGTTTTTATTATTGTTATTGTAATGCATATATAAAAGAGCCTCTAAACAAAGCACACTTGTTAATAAAGTAGTCTCATGACCACTGAGAGGCCAAGATCCAGGAAAGGGAAGATTTTGATGGTGATAAATATATTCAGTCTGGTAACGTTTGTGTTATTCATTATCTTTACAATGGATATTTCTGAATCCCTCTTCTGTCCAAATCTTATTATAGCTTAGCACCCTTCGAAAAGAGAGGCCTACTAATGCACTTTGGAAGGGAAGAAGAAAAAGCATAAAAATTAAATTGAAAACTTTATGGGATAAAATTAAGTCATTTTTTCCTGTTTAATAGAAAATTTGGTTGTAGGTCCATCTAAATGAAAAATTAATTAGCTGAGTGATGTTCAATTGCTCTTAGGCATGACACACACTTACTCCCCACTCTACATTTCTGTATATGTATTCTCTTGTGAAACTAGGGTCTCCTAGAAGATTACGGGGTAAGAACAGGAATGGAAACATTCTCTGCAGACTACGGTCCTGTAGTGTTTCTAGCAACATCTGTCTGCATCCATGGTACTAGCTCCTAGGAGACTCGGCCTTCTATGCTGCCGGCTTCTCCTAGGTCACTCTTCACATGGTTACAGTTACACTCATGGTTCTGGCTTTTGGGTCTTAGAACTACCTCCTCCTGTTCCAGTTCCCCTAACTCTTGGGGTGGTACCTTGTGCTGACCGCTTGCTTGTTCCCCTCTCCTAGTCAGCATTCACTCTTCTATAGTCTTTGTAACTTCAGCTTCAATACTTTCATTTCAGAAGTCCACAGCAGTGTTTGCTTTCCTGATTAGACTCTGATACACATTAGCTTGCTGACATGCCATTTCCTTCTCAGACAAAACATGGAAACAGAATCGGAACTCTGGAAAGCAAATAGATCTGAAACATTAGATGAGTGGTGGTAGATGAATTGTCATTTAAGATGGAAAATTAACCTTTTAAAATAATCTGGAGACTCCATGACACACATCTAACAAAATAAGCAAAGTGATATTCTCTATTACTCTCATTTCCAACGTATTATCTTGTTACTGTTTGCATTGTGAAACCCTAAGGTTGTTCTATGTTGAAACTAATTTTACTCTTTCCCAGAATTCATACTTCTTAATTAGATTAGTTTCAACTTTTGTGAAATAAATGGATCATGGAATGAGCACACATATCTTATCAATGTACCATTTCAACTAAAGAAAAATCTGCTGATAAATAGATCTGTAGGGTTTTTTTTACATTTCCCCTATAAGCTCCAATGGATAAGCAATAGCCTGGAACCAAAAAGCCTTTGAAACATCCTCCATCTGCACCTCATGCTCAGCGACCTTGAGAGAGTCACCTGAGGTGACAGTCTTGAAGATATAATCTAGGAGTGCCTGCAAGAGTGATCCAAACTGTACTGAAGCAGAGAGAAGAAATGTCAGCGCTAACAAATTTTAAACAAAATTTAAATGTATCTAGTATACAAAGGGCTGTGAGCATTTTCTCTACTATGGTTGATCAGCTATAGATACTTACCTTTGGTTGTGTTGATGCATGGTTACTTATATTTCCATTAACCACACAAGGACCCTTACAACAAATCTTCAACATCTAGGTAATGATTTCCTGAAAAGGACCCAAGTAGCCCAGGAAATAAGATTAGCAATCTAAAAACATGACATCTAATGAAATGGAACATCTTCTCAGCAAAGAAACTGCCAGTTGAGTGAAGAGACAACCCAAATATTGGAAGAAATATTGGCCAGCAATGTCCTGATGTCTACAATATACAAAGAACCAAAGTGACTAGACACCAAGAAAATAAACAACCCCTTTAAAGCCCAAGTGACAAACCTAAATAGAAAATGCTTTAAAGAAGAAACAAACTAAAAAAACTTCAGATAATACTCACCATTCTCAGCCATTAGGGAAATGCAGATTAAAATCACTTTAAGATTGTATCTCACCACAGTTAGAATGAATGGCTGTCATCAGGAACACTAATAATGATGAGTGCTGGTGTGGATGTGGGGGGAGGGGAGCCATTGTACAGTGTTGACGAGAGTGTAAACTAGTTCAACTGCTGAGAAAATCAGTTTGGAGATTTCCTTAAACCTTAAGAATAAAGGTACTACTTGATCCATCTATCTACTTCCTAGGTAGGTACCCCAAAGACTCTATACTCTATGATGGGGTTACCTGTACATCCCTGTTTATTGTTGCCATCTTCACACAAGTTAGGAAATGGAGGTAGCCTAGATGCCCAACAACTGATTACTGACAAAAGTAGAAGTGGTATTTGTCCATAATGGAATATCACTCAGTATAAAGAATAATGAAATTAATATATTTACAGGGAAACATGGGCGTAGAGGAAAATCAGACAAAGTGAGGTGACCCAGGGTCCAAAGTACATACACCACATGTTCTCTGCATATGAAGATCCAAGTACATACACCACATGTTCTCTGCATATGAAGATCCAAGTACATACACCACATGTTCTCTGCATATGAAGATCCAAGTTTATGTGTGAAAACTGGAATAATTGGGCAGACCAGAAAATGAGGAAGGAAGTGAGGATGGTGGTTCATTTAAGAGAGAGAGGAGATAAGAATGCAGGTAAAAAGAAACTAAAGAGGAGAGTTAATGTGGACAATATCCATTTTAGGCAGGGATGACAGTGCTTGGGGAAGTGAAGATGTGGATGAGCAATGGAAGAAGGTTAATTGGAATAAAAAGAGTATAAAGAAACTTTTTTGGAAAACAAGATATGGCCACCTAGGCAATAATGGCTTGACTATTGGGGAGGAACCGATTTTCCTCTGAGTGAATTCAAAACCTTCTCCATGATGGTGTGGAAGACCAATGCTTGAATTGTAAGCTTGGCAAACAATCAAGACCTAGGGAACTAGATCTGAGGGGAAATGTGTTTCCGATGATTAACTAAACTGACAGAGCAGTGAGCAGCCTTCTAAGTACCTATGCTATATGGACAGACAAAAGCAGATCCTACCCTCATCCAGAGCTGCCTCTTCTCCTTACCATAAACAATGGTGAAAGCAAAGAATCATGGCTTCTCCAGGTGCAAAATCTTAAGTGAGGAAGTGGGCCCAGACTGAAGAAAGTCACTTACTCAGGGGACATTATGGAAGGAGAGGTAGAAATTAGGTAAGATCAGGAGATAGGGTGAAGGTCTTTGAAATGGTCTTTTCTCGAAAGCATGCAACAATTGCAATCCTTAACTCACAGTATAAGACTGGATCTCTAATAACCATTCCAGGAAGTGGGAGACACTCACGGAGCCCTATCCTTTGCTAATAAACTGTTGGCTACTGCTTATTTTGGGGAAAGAAGAAATTGCTATTTTTAGTTGTACACCTTCTGCTGAGACCACCAGAATCCAATGGATAACTCTAAACTCATGGACATACAGATTACCCACGTTAAGCTTGGTGAATCACAAAACAAAGTGAAAAGACATGAATGTAAGAAAGACCAGTGGGCAAAGGAAGTGGTTGGACAGAGATGACAGGAAGATGGGAAGTGGCCAGTCAGTATTTAAAGGATACAAGTGTAAGGAAATGCTATTTATTTTTGTTGACTTTAACTGGATTTCCCATCATTCTTCTTTCACAGTGAATGCTAGGCTTATTAACACGCAAAGCTCTCTGAAACTTATTTAAAGCATTTGCAAATATGCAGTTGGGCTTAGTTAAAACAACTGTCTACTTCCGTGTTTGATTACAGCAACAACTGCCATCTCTAGCATCACAAGAAATTGCTTAAGATTTTACATTGGTTGGCAAGGGAGTTCCCACTAATAAGCCCAAATTTGTTCTAAAGAAAGCAGAACATAACAGTATTTGCTTTGGAAATGCTATAGCCTGATCTCAGGATACTCATACCTCATGTCCATCAGGACAAGATAGTATAAGGCTTAATACATATAGTACCTTTCTCTACCCCGTGTCCATAACACAAGGACTCTCTCTCACTAGACCCAGACGGGTTTTCAAATGCTTCTCAGCAAACCTTCACCAGTTGTTTAGAAATACCTGAGTTATTCTTCAGACCTGGGAATGCAATGTGAAACACAGCCAAAATATAAGGCTATCATGGGATTCCAAAGAATGATGTCTTCCAGAAATTATCCTTGTAGGATATTTAAATTGCTGTATCTAGGCGAGAATACAGGAAGATTCACGGGAGTGGCTACTAGTGGGAAAATTGAAAGGGGAAGCCAACAAAAAAACAGCTAGCAAGTTTGTCTTCATTTGAAAGTGATGAGCTCCTACTGCCAAAAGACTTGTTTTTTGGATATATTCTTTAAGTTAGAGCTGGAGAAAGTATGGTATGGGCATAGTTAGTGATGGTGAGGGCAATGGAGACTTGCTTTGATATGGCACAATAAAGCAGATACCATCTCACCTTCATATTCTAAGTTCTAGCATGTCAAAGTCTGGGGAGAGATGCTACTATACTTCAAAGTCACCTCATGGCTCCTTGAGAAAGCTTCAGCAGCAAGTGAGTGATTTGTAAAGTCAGCCAATAGGTTCTTAATGAATACTTCCCACATACAGCCTTTTGCATGGTACTCTTGTTATTTGTGTATGAAGTGGGAATAGCAATGCTTAGCTAAATTTTCTTGCAAGATTCCTTTGGGGATTAAATGAGAAATGAGAAAAATGTTTAGAAAAGTATTATTTAGGTTTCAAATACTATATTTACTATAGTCACATGCCAATGATAACTATTTTTTTCCAGAAAAGAGGAAACTCTTCAATGATTTTCTTCTTTAGTATGGAAATATGAGGAAAATAGAAAACCAACAAAGGATTGCACAAAATTGCCCAGAATAATCTCTGATTTTATGACAGCCATGTGCTGTTTTATTTTATTTTATGCGCTTCACAGAGAAGCACATAAAGGGTGATGAATGAATAAAGGAGCCCATATCAGAGAATGTAGTGAGATGCTTTTTCCTTTACTTTGTCTGTCTCTATGGTCATATTTTCACTCTACCTTCCCTTTAGTTGACCACAGTTTCTAGGTCATCACACACAAAGGTTTCACCAAAGCAACAAGACTCCGGCTTATGGCTCCCATCTTTCCACCAGCCACTACATGTCTTCAGACATTTTGTGAAGTAATCTCCTTCAGATTTGGTTCCCAAAAACCAGATTGTAAGTGTTCTAGTTCCCATAATATCCATCCATTCTCATTTCCACTGTCCAGACATTTGAGGAAATGCTAGCTCTGCATCAGTCTTCCTCGCCACTCGAACAGTAATGAACAGGACATCACCTCATAAAGGCATATCAGAGTCCTCTTGTTCTTTATTTTCTGCTCTACTTTTTTTTTCTATTTCTTCTATTAGTCATAAGGCCAGTAATCCAAGTCAGTTATATTTGCAGTATCCCCATTTTTTCTCTGTCTCCCTTCTTCAACCCTCTTTCTCTAACTACAGTAATCTATGTCTCCTTCGCTGAAGACACACATGCTCTGAGTTCTGTGCTGGTCTCTTCTTTCCTGAGCCTGGTAGCTCCTCTTTCAACTTTTGTCAGAGTTATCTGACTTCTTCTCATCTTTAAGATTTTCTTACTACAGTCTATTAACCTGCTTGGGCCAATATCAGTTCACTGAGATACCATCTATTCAAGTAACTATGATGTCTCATGTCTGCCTTAGTTCTGCTGAAATTTGTTAAGATGCTAAATCCTAGCCGGGCGGTGGTGGTGCATAACTTTAATCCCAGCACTCGAGAGGCAGAGGCAGGCTGATCTTTGGGAGTTCGAGACCAGCCTGGTCTACAAGAGCTAGTTCCAGCGCAGGCTCCAAAGCCACAGAGAAACCCTGTCTTGGAAAAAAAAAATGCTAAGTCCTGTAAGGAATAAAGTTTCAAACCCCAGGCGTAGCCTTCAAAGCCTGGCTCAGTCTAATGCCTTCCTGCCACACTCCTCCTGTTCCCTTTCACTCTATGCTCAGATAATACAAACTGACTTTGCCCCTGGAGTTGTATTCTAGTTTGTGAATTTGTTCTTAGTATTTCATTAACCTGGAATGACTTTTTCCCTCCTGTATCAGAATCGTGTGCATACTTCAAAGCACGGGTACAAATATTCCCTGGGCTTCCTTTGCATTTGCATAAATAGCTGTCAGTGAATCATTTATCTCTTGATCAAGTTTTCAGATAATTGCTCATTCTTCAGTTGATGCTAAGTTACTGTGTGTATCATATAGAATTGTTGTATTCCGCTCTTGACTCTTTGAGAGACATTAAGTCTAAGAGAGTATGTGTCGTGTGCTGTTAATCTATGATATTTGTCCCTTCCCTAATTCCTGCCACTTATGTAATAGTTGACCATAAAATTTCTATTGAGTCAATATTTGAAGAAAATTCTTTAAAATGTTAATGCTTAAAATAAACAATACATGAAGAGAGTGGATGTTATTTCATTTGTATTATGTCCAAATAAATTTATCAGTAAGTAAGCTATTAGGAGGTTTACAGAATATAATCCTGCTGTTCATTTTTGTTCTACATAGGTCTACCTACCTGTATGAGAAAATTTATTAACTCTATATAAATACAAATTTTCAGTCTAAATCTAAATACAAATCAAATAAACAGTTAAAAATTATTTAACTTTCATAGGTAGTTGAGTACGCAGTAATGTCATTAAATAGCCATGATCATTTTCGTTATATTTTATTAACTTGTTTAATTGTGTGTGGAATGAGTGCAGCAGGAGGGTTGTAGAGGTCAGAGGGCAATGTGTAGAAGCTGGAATCAGTTCTTTCCTTTCACCACGTGGATTCGGAGTTTTCAACCTCGGGTACCAGGGTTGGTGGTGAGTACGTCCATCCACGGTGCCATCTTTTTACTCTTTTGTTAAAAGTGTTTTATGTTTATTTTATGTGCATTAGTGTTTTGGTTGCAAGTATGTAGTGTGCCATATGTGTTCCTGGTCTGTGAAGGTCAGAAGAAAACATAACAGGAGATTGTTAGTCACTATGTGGGAACTGTGTACTGAATCCAGGCTCCTTGTGAGAACAGTGAGTGCTCCTAACTGCTTCGTCATCTCTTAAACTCTATGATTCTTGTTTATAATTTTTTATTTTTATTATTATTTTGATCATGGGTATGTGTGTGGGGCGGTTACATGAGTGCAGATTACTGCAGAGGCCAGAATTGTCAGATCTTCCTGAAGCTGGAGTTTACATGGGGGCCAGGAAATGAATTCAGTTTGTGTGGAAGGCTATACATGCTTTCAACCACTAGGCCATCTTTCCATCCCACTTCATTATTCTTAATACCAAGAAAATATTTATATAAGTAATTCTTTTAGATGCATTTCTAATGGATTAAGGTATTTTTAAAAATGTTTTGTGTTTGATTGACCCCACCCCCACCCCTTCACAGTAAGGTCTGAACAATGCTCTGGCCTAGAATGTGGAAAGAAGAATTTAAAGCTTTCAATACAGTTTCAAAGGATATTCAACATAAAGAATGTGTCATCTATACTTCTGTGTTCAACTGACCTCAGAATTCCCAGCATTTTCCACAATAGTAAGCACCAATCATTTAGAGCATGTCTTGGTATGCTTGTGTTAGTCAGCACAAATTTAAACACAGAAAATGCACAACTAACTAATGCATATACTTATGCATGCATTTACATGCCCAAAGTTATTAGATATGAAAATAGAATGTGGTGTTGTATGAAAATGAAGAAACAGGTAGCCCAATGGGTTATGATACACATTTGACCTCTGAACTCACTGGAGCTGACTTTATCCAAACTGAGACTTTTCACATTGGAAGACACTAGAAATCACTTACAAAATTCACCACTGATGATGATTGTTGAATGTCTTTAACTCAGAATCTAATACTATGTCTTATTGACTTAAAAATATGTATTTCTTGGCAAAACGTGTAGCATAATTCTTTTTTTTTTCTCTTTGCAAAGCAATTCAAATGAAATGAAGTGGTCATACTAGTATAAAAGGGCTGGAAAGCCAGCTGTACTTATGTGCACTTTACAAGGTAGTAAGGCTGTGCAGAATTGTAATGCTTTTATCAAACTCTGTTCCATGAGGGTAGCAGCGGGCAGACACGTGCCCTGTCCCTCTGGCTGTAGCTTCCTAAGTGTTCTAATAACTCAAGTACACTGCCGGGACAAACAAGGCCGCCATAGCTGTGTCTGGAGATTCTGCATCTGCCTTCCTTAATCAACTTGCTTTCCTGAATATGAATTGCAATAATGAGTCAATTAACGTCCTCAAATGCCAATGAGATGCAAAAGAGATTGGTGGTGGTAGCGGCGGCAGTGTGTTTCGGGAGCTGTTCCAATGTCTGGGTTTTTAACGAGAGTCACTCACTGAGCTCACAACTGATTATTTATCTCATATAAACGTGACTGCCTGGCATGTTCCCTTGCAGCCCTCCCCATGGCTCCCCCAGGAAAGCAGGAAGACAAATCAAACCTTTTTCATAAATGAAAAGAAAGAAAGAAAGAAAGAAAGAAAGAAAGAAAGAAAGAAAGAAAGAAAGAAAGAAAGAAAGAAAGAAAGAAAGAAACTCATTGGTTTGGAGCCCTCACCACAAAGGTGTAACTTCTGCAAGAAGACAGTGAGATGTTGGTGGCTGTCCTTACTGAAGTTCTAGAATTGTGGCCCTTTCTTCATATATGCTGACAAGTGAACACTACCTAATTTCAAATGGTTAGCTTTGGCTGACAAGCCTAGAAGGTGTATTTAAATAGTGAATTGTCATTTGCTATTTTCTGTCAGGGTTTTAAATATGTTCCTGTAAGAACACACAAAGTTTGTACTCTTATTTCATTCCCATTTTAGATGCACTAGAACTAAGGCTCAGGGAGATGTTCGCATAACCATTGAAATCAGACCCATCAGCTTCTACTTTTCCCCCCAACCTCAGCATGTCTTCTAGGTGTCCACAGCTGTGGAGCTTGGATTTCTTACCTGACTCCTGGGATGTGGACTACAACTTTGATTTTTATTATTGAAAGTTTTCTTAAAAATTCTTCGGGTTCAATGAGTAGTAAATGCTCCAAAGCAATTTACTGTTCAGATTTTTCAGTTCGGCATTTAAAAAAGGATGGACAGCTGGCTGACCACTTGGCAAATGTAGGACCCCCAAAGTAAAATGATAACTCTGGCCGCATGGCCACTTTTCCCTGACAGATTGGAACTCCTCACTGGCCATATTTTAGTGTAAAAACTGAACTGCTGAAATTCAGTCATATGCTTTCTTCCCAGGGAGTCGAACAGAGTCCTTCTGAGGAGCACGTAGCCATCCATAATAAAATCTGCTGTGCTAGAGTGACCGATTTAAAGCTTGTTCTTCTGAAAATTTCTTTCTTAATTGTCACACTAAGCAGAGGGGACTGAAAGACATAATTTAGTAAATTGTCAAGCTATTTCCAAATTAAATGGGGATTTTCAAAACTATGCAAAAAAATAAATGATGACTGCTCACAAATTATTATTCCCAGTTTAGCTATGCCTTGTGTGGACTCGTCACTTCAGACTTCAGTGGCTGTTTAGTGAGTATATCCAAGTGATTAAGAACATCTTAAATATGGAATGAGAATGCTTTTAACCTTGCTTTATTCTGCAAATATTGATGTTTTTCTATGTAGCCTTACCTTTAAAATGATTCTAAATCATTTAGATAAATCTGGTTAAAAAAAATCAGGTATTCAAATTGCATCTAAAGAAGTATGTGTCATTGTTTATCTTGCCTTCTCATGCTTAATGATGAAGGTTTGATGACCTTCGGTCCTCAAATGTTTTTACATCCAATAAGCAATGTAACAATATAGAGTGATGATTAATAGGGGTGTGGAAGTTGTAAAGTCCTCTGTAATATTACATCTCAGAGGCTAAAGAAATTTTATAATGTAGGAACCATGATGTCGACTTCCTCAGAAACAAAATACCTAGTGAGAGTTGAGTTTAAATGGCATATGGCTTCATTTTGCAAACAGAAGATGGTTTGCCATATTTACTTTGTGGAAATTCCTTCAGGAGAAATCCAATACAAGCTAACGTGTGTGGTTCATAGGAAAACAATGCTCTCACGCCTTCAGAATGTGGTGTGGAGCAAAGCCACGGAGCTGGGAGTGGGTGCACTGGGGAGGCATATACACCCAGGAGAGTAAATTCACAAAGGGAGTCCTCAGCAAGCCAACCCTGTAGAAAAATCAACTTCTACTTGCTTCTTTTGCTTTCAAGATCCTGTTTTTGAATTACAGAGGACAAGCAAAGTGCTCTGAAGAGAGCAGCCTTGCATTCAGTTATGTGGCCTGGAGGTGGTGTGTAAATAAGTCTTTCCACACAAGACAGTCATCTACATACTCAAATAATTAAAAGTAAAAATCCCAGTTTCCTCATAGAAAGTTCTTCCACAGTTCCCGTCAGAGTAGTTACAGATGTTCCTCTGCTTCCAATCTAAATGAGCTCCGATAAAATGTATTTTATAGCCCTCCTTGGTCCATTTAGATTCTTAATGAATGTCAAAAAAATTTCCTCTTTCCTTTGGCTTCATTTAAACAAACTGGAACTGAAATTTTTTATCTTCACCAGAAACAAGCTAATACTTTGATCTTAGAAACACTTTGCAGAAAACCCTAGCTCAGGTCCCTACAGCACAGACATTTGACCCTACAGGAAAGGGCTATATGGGACCTTATTTTATGGTACAATTGAAGAAAAAAAATCATCACTTGGATAAACTGAGTGACAGGATTAGGGCAAGTGGCAAAATGAACTTAAAATGCTTTTTGTGGTTTTTTGACCTGACAAATGGACTCCCGTCAAATTCTGAATTTCTGATGGATAAATTTCTTAATGGTTTTTGAGTACATCCCAATGAGAATTCTCACTGAACTTGGATGTTTACACAGTCTCATTAAAACAATTACCAGTGATTAAACACTGAGTGAGTTGCAGAAATTTACCATAGCTGCCACTTGCATGTGTTTAAGAAGTTTAACATAGGACCTGTTGATAATACATTCAGTAGGATCTCACATTCTGAAGACGGTGCTGTCATCTTACCTGCTCTCTGCTGGTGCTTTTCTTTTTTACATTTGGTAGGTGGTCCAGGTGCAGCAGCCAAATTGTCTTCTCTGTCCAGAAAGATGCTTAAGTTATGTGTAAGTTGACCCCCAACTACTCAATATTCTTACTGTTTGTGGGGAATTATGAGAAAGAAGTACATTTATTTGACAGTTGGGCAATAATTTGTCAATAAAATGTGGTGTGGGACTATGGTCTGTAGCCTGTCAATTATATTTTAAATAAATGCTGATTGGCTAGTAGATAGGCAGGAAGTATAGGCGGGACAACAAGACAGGAAGTAGAGGTGGGTCAATGAGAACAGAAGAATTCTTGGAAGAAGGAAGTCCTAGACTGCAGCCTGTGACCCAGCCACAGAAGAAGCAAGATGTGACCTGCCTTGCTGAAGAAGGTTCCGAGCCATGTGGCTAACATAGACAAGAATAATGAGCTAATATAAGTTATAAGAGTTACTAAGAAGCCTGAGCTAATGGGCCAATCAGTTTATAACTAATGTAGACATCTGTGTGATTTTTTGGGGGGACTTAACAACTGTGGGAACTGGGCAGAACAGAAAACTCAGTCAACAAAAATGTATACTTATGGGGTCTGCTAGTTAGAAAGTCCTTATAGAAAATGAAACAGTCATCAGAATATTGCAAATTCCTATTCCTTCTAGAACCTTCATTTCCTCGGGGGGGGAAAAAGGCTTTTTATTGAAACATTTCAAAGTAATTCAGTGTTAGCTTTTCAAGCATTGGGGCAGCTGAAGGATGAAATCTAATCATACCCATTGGCTTGTCACTTGTGGGGCTTCTTTAAGCCTCTCTCATGGATGAGGGTGACATCAGTCATGAATGGCCATTTGGAATAGCATTTTACATAGCTTTACAAGTTGCACTGAGATGGGATTAAAGAAGGAAAACTTACAGAGACCTGAGAAGGAAGAGGAGCCCATAACCAGAGTCTGTGGGAAGGTTTTTGGCAGCTAGGAACCAAGAATTCCGGCATAATTAACATTTTCTGTGAAGACTATCCACATGAAAACATTGTTGTTTTTATGTAGAAACATTTCCACATCAAAATGCTAAAATAACAAACACATATCCAAATGTTTATGACCATGGGTTAGCCTCCCTCTTTTCCTCGACAACAGAATGTCATGCTCGACGTGTTGTGCTTGTCTACCATTTCTACTTTATGATTATTTATTGCTTTTTTATTTATATAGTATTCTTTTATTTTACCACTTCATTTTAGTTAGTTTCTATCTCTAGATCTTCAGTCTGTCTAACCTGTTATCAATTCCATCCTACATACTTATAATTTCTTACATTTCACTTTTCTTTGGGGATGTCCAATTTGACTTACTTTATTATTTCCTGTATCTTTCTTTGCATGGATTTGCAAGGTACCCAGAATAGCTGCAAGCTCATAATCTCTCTCTCAGTTGACCAAGAGTGGGGATTACAGTGCACATCACTGCATCTGAGTTTTACTGGATTTATTAAAGTTTAAAACTTCACTGTAAAAACCATTACATGGTGAGATTAGCCAGACCCAAAGTCTGCCTGTTTCAATGAGCTTCTACGTAGTTAGAACAGCCATTTTTTTAAAAAGTTTTTTAATTGATTTTATTGAGCTATATATTTTTCTCTGCTCTGCTCTCTTCCTCTTCCCTCCCCCTTAACCTTCTCCCATAGTCCCAATGCTCCCAATTTACTCAGAAAATCTTGTCTTTTTCTACTTCCATGTAGATTAGATCCATATATGTCTCTCTTAGGGTCTTCTTTGTTGTCTGGGTTCTCTGGAATTGTGAACTGTAGACTGGCTTTCTTTACTTTATGTCTAAAAGCCACTTATGAGTGTGTACATATGATACTTGTCTTTCTGGATCTGAGTTACCTCAATCAGTATCATGTTTTCTAGATCCATTTATTTACCTGCAGATTTCAATATGTTATTTTTTCTGCTGTGTAGTACTCCATTGTTTAAATGTTCCACATTTTCCTTATCCATACTTCAGCCAAGAGACATTTAGGCTGTTTTCAGGTTTTGGCTATGGCAAATGATGCTGCTATGAACATAGTTGAGCACATGTCCTTTTGGTACAATTGAGCAACAAGTGAGCATCCTTTGGGTATATACTCAAAAGTGGTATTGCTGGGTCTTTAGGAAAGTTGTTTCCTAATTTTCTGAGAAATCATCATACTGATATCCAATGTGGCTGGACCAGTTTTCACTCCCACCAGCAATGCAGGATTGTTCCCTTTATTCCACATCCTCTCCAGCATAAGTTGTCATCAGTGTTTTTGATCTTGGCAATCCTTGCAGGTGTAAGATGGAATCTCAGAGTTGTAGAACAGCATTCTTAAGCTGTAGAGCTTCACATTGGGTTTTACACTTTCATTATTAAATATACCATTATGCACCAATCCACTAGAAAATAAAAATGAAAAATTCATGACAAGGTTGAAAATCCCCCAAAATTGAGCTTCATATACTCTTATATTACTAATTTTAATTAATTAATTTTAATGTATTTGTTATTTAAATTTAATTCATTAATTTAATTAATATATTGATTAATTCTTTGAGCATATAAAATATGCATGCAATATGTTTTGATTATATTATGTTTCCAGAATCCTCCCAGATCTTCTTTGTTCCCTCTTCTTTCTTTTTTTCTTCCTTCCTTCCTTCCTTCCTCTCTTTTTTTCTTTTTTAAAAGTAACTCAAGAATTTGTGTACCTATGGGTATGGGATCATCCACTGGACCTTTTTGACTTACCAGGGCCCATAATCTTAAAGTAAATTGTTTCCCTCCCCAGGAAGCCATCAAGTGTCAGTTGCTTTTGCTAGAGGAAGAAGAAACTTGTGGATCCATTTACTTCCAAGCTGAGTGTTGACTGGAATGCTCTTGTTCAAGTCTATTAGGCAACCTCAGCTACTCTGAGCTCACAAATTCAGAGTTTTGTCATGTTCAGAAGACACTGTTTTGTTCCTGTCCTTGCCAATATCTGTCTCTTCTTGCTCTTCTGTGATGGCCTCTTGATCTTTGAGCCTTGGGGGAATTGTGTGTAATTAGAACAGACTTCTTTTTAAAAATTTAATTTTATTTACTATTATTGTGTTGTGTATATATAAAGAATTTGTGTGTGTGTGTGTGTGTGTGTGTGAGGGTGTAGGTATGCATATGATATGGTGCCCATATTGAGAAGTTGGTCCTCCCTTCTATGGTTGTTTTTGGTGGTGGGAATCAGGTCATGAGGGTTTTGTGTCAAGCACTTTAATCCATAGAGCCATCTTGATTGCCCACTAGTTCATACTTCTCCCTGATATCACAGGGGATGGCAATGACTTTTGTAATGCTGTTCCATTTCATCCTTGAGTCTCATTGGAAGTCCAGTAGAGAATTATATGTTTTAAAGCCAGGTGCCTTGCAAAGCACCTTTCCTAATTCTCTTGTCCTTTGATCTATGCCAGTCATGATTGCCTTCTTGCTGTGGTTTGCACATACCAACAGAATGTCTCTGGGCCTCCACAGCAGCTGCTCACTCTGTCTTTCTCCTCCCTATCTTATTATTTTACACCATTCGTTCACTTCCCACTTCTTTTATGTTTCTATTAAATGTGATTTGATCAGAAAGCTTTCATTGCTGAGATGCTGTGAAATACAAACTAGTAACACCATCTACCAAGTTCCAGCCCATTTGATTTCTATAAATTATTTTTTGGCTCCTAATGCTGTATTATAGTTACAACTTTATTCATTCCACGATTTACTTTTTAATCACAGTAAACTTTAATTTCCATAAGCAGTAACTTGGTCTTTTTTTTTGTATACTAGTGTAGCTCATCAGGACACCTGGCAATAAAATTAAATTTTATTTTTATTTTTGTATCTATTCTTTGATAGTTTCGTATGTTACATGATATATTTTAAACATTTTCAACCCTCTGTTTGTCTTGTCCCATTCTGGGTCCATTTTACCCAGGTAGTTCTTCTACTTTCCTGTCTTTGTCTTTCTGATCCTGAATTGTATGAGACTTTCTTGCATCATTGTGGGTTCAGGGTTATGACCTGGGACATGAGCAGCTTACCAGTGGCTTCACCATTGTGCTTGTCAAGTCTCTCCCTCTCCCATGTTTCACTGCAGAAAATGCTCCTATAGCTAATGGTGAAAATTGCAGTAACTTGTGGGCATGAACATCAATATTTAGAAGGTAATTTTCTTCATGGTTGTAGAGAATTTTTTGACTGTTTGCAAAATTTACTCATTTTAAAGTAATAATAATAGGGATATTAACATTTGCTTATTGCTGATAATTTTAGTCAATACCTGTAGAATATTTTGCATTACGTACAGTGCTAAATAAAATATCAACTTTATCTTCGCTACACCTCACACTGATAGCAGAGTATTGGTGTTTTTATCACAGTCTTCTTTTACAGCTGATAAAAACTGAAGCTTATAGGGTTAAATGATTTAGGAAAAGTCAGCTAGGTCTTTAAGACCAATTAATTTGGATTTGGGAATATTAAATAATTTTTAATCATCATGTTATCCTATGTACTTAATTGATTTGTTGACAATATAGTTTTCTAAAAAGCATAGAGATATACAAGGATTACATATAAAAACATGCTTATTAAGTATAACATACATGTTCATAGAAAACCAGTGTTATTTAACTTCATAAAATAATTATCATATATTATCTATTAGTCTTTGTTAGCTAAAGGAATTTGTGCAACTAAAAATCTATTTATTTTATGTTAAATAGTAGTTTTTAATGTAAGTATGCATTTACATATTCTTACTGCTTATAATAGTAAATTACATTTGAAATTAATTTAGTAATTATTTTATAATATATTAATTATACAGACTTAATGATAACTTCAAGAAGTTAAAAATCATTAAAACAATATTCTGTTTTTAAACTTTTTATTATATATTTTCTGTTAATTTCATTAGCTACTACAATATATTCAAATAATATACATTTACCACTCCCTGCATTCAACACCTCCTGTATGTCCCCTGTAACTCCCAATTTCATGATTCCTTCTTCCTGTCTTCTTTTTCTCTTATAACCTACCGACTACAGTTAGTGTTTCCCATATATTCACGCATGTATGGTCACCTACTGGAGCATGTGCAACTTATATAGGCCACACTACCGTTGACCACCTATTCTCCCTCCTTCTAGAGACATTAACAGCAAACACTCCTCGGTTAGGACTGGCCTCCTGAGTCCCTCCCCTATTTGTGTTGGAGTGTTGACTGGCCCCCTGAGTCCCTCCCCTATTTGTGTTGGAGTGTTGACTGGCTTTAACTAGTCTAGTGCAGGCAACCACAACTGCTACAAAGCAATGGCTACAACAGCCTTGCCATGTCCCAAAGACCCTATTTTGAAGCAACCCTCTTTGTGGCAAAGTCCTGAGCTCTGGAGGGAAGAGCTGTCCTGGTTAGAGCTGAGCATCGAGTCACTTAGTTTATGCATTTTAATCAACTATGAGTCTCAGTATTAAGCACCATCTACTGCACAAAGCAGTTTTTCTAATGAAAAGTCAGAGATGTACTAGTATGGCCATAAGGACAATTGGCAGGCAGTTTGATACTGTGTCCCTTCCCCAAAATAATAGAACTGGGTTCTCTCCTACGGGCTATGATCTCCAAGGCCATGGATGCTTGACCTGGTTTACAGAACCAGACATGGATTCTCTCTTGTGGAGCTATACCTCTCCTGGGCATAAAACCAAAGGATTTTATTTCCTATTACAGAGCCACTTGCTTACCCATATTCATTGCTAATCTATTCACAAAAGCTAGGGAATAGAAAAATGCTTAGATGCCCATTCACTAATGGATATATATTGAAAATCTGGTACATTTGCACAATAGAATTTTATTCAGTTGTAAGGCAAAACTGAAATTTGCAGGTAAATGAATGGGAAGTGATTACACTCAGTGTGTGGTATCCTAGACCAAGAAATAGAGATACCACATATCTCTTTCACATGTGAGTCCTAGCAATAGGTTTAACAGAGTGAAGGTAGAAACCAGGAACAAGCGTAGAGTCTGTGAGGGATAGGAAGAAAGAGCTTAGATGAGGGGACATTAGAACACATTAGATATGAAAGGAGAAAGCAGAATCATGGAATGGGAATGACTAAGTGGGAGGGAGTTTGGTTAGAGTAGGGGAGAAGCTATGGGAAGGGATAGCTAACACTAAGGATGCTTTTAAAATCCACATGAAAACCTACTATTCTTTAAGCTTTAAAAAGAAAACTGTGCATGTACAATTCTATAATTAAAATTGAGGAAACCTGTGGGTGAGGACACAGCTTCTAAAAATACATCCACACCTAAACATATTACTTCTTGTGCTGGAGAAGCATATAAATGGTTTAACGATACATGAGACCCTGGGTTTGATTCACACTAGGCCAAAATATACAAAATAAACACAACATAACAAAAGTCCTCTTCTGGAACAGAACCTAGGTCGAATTTTGGTTTTGTAGGTGAAATAAATAGTAGTGAAGGAAGCACAAGCTTGTGGGGACAAATAACTTTATTAGCTTGTTATTTGGGGCAATTTAGTTGGCAGAATGTCATCACTTTGGCATTTTCAGTATTGAACCTTTAGAACTGATGAAAATGTGACTCAGGTGTCTCCCATTTTCCTCAGCCAGCATTCCTTAAAAATCATTCATTCAAGAAATCATCATTGCCCCACCTCATGTGTCCATGGCAGGCATTGCTAATTTAGTATGGCTCTTTTAAATATTTATTTTTTTATTTGCTATTATAGCTACAAAGTGTTTCAGAATTCTTATGGCATGGCATTCCAGTTACCCCATACCAGCAGGTCCACATCTTCACGTCTGGCTAAAGCTAATTGCCCTAATTAATGTAACCGGGCAAAGGACAGTATTAAATCAGAGCATCCTGCTTCAGAAAAACTCAAACAAGTACATAATTGCATGCTTGACATGTATCCTACTGACTTCTCAGGGTTTTTTTTTTTACTGCAGGCAGTGTCCATAGCAACACTTTGCTTTGCCTGCCTTGTAAAATGTTTGTAAGGATAAATGATGTGTCATGGGAATATCTGATGTGGGATATCCTTTTGTATGTGTGTTGCTTTCATTGGTTGATGATAAAGCTGTTTAAATCAATGGGTTAGCAGAGTAAAACCAGGCAGGAAAGAGAAAGAGAGTAGAAGGAGTCAAGGAGATGCCATGTATGGATTGCTAAACTAAACCATCATATATATTTTTAAAGGTATCTTGACTTCAAAAATTAAGTTTAAGGACATGTTACTTTGGAAAAGATATTCTGCTTTTGTTTCCACAGAAGACGAGAGACTATGGATTTCTTTCAGGCTAATGTGGTTTAATAGAACAAGATCACCCCAAAAGGTCTCCATGAACCCTAAAACTACATAGTTCAACAAACAGCAGGAAGCAGTTTGGAGAAAACAATGTCCAAATGCCCAAAATGATTGTTTATAATGTTTGTTTTCATTTAAAGGAAGATATGATATATAGAGATGATTATTTTACATTGGTATGGACTTTGGTCTATTGATACACATTTAAGGTTGATTTTGTTACAATACGTATGTACATTTTTATTCTTGTTTAAGATATTGTGTTTGTACAGTTCATTTAAAAATGTAATGTATAATTAAAATTACAGATTAATAATTATTTAAAATAGTCAAACTTGTAGTCATGTTTGTTAGGTTATCTAGATGTACAGAGACATATTTCAGATAAATAGGTGTTCTTCAAACCTTTCAAAGATTTACAAAATATGGCATTTAAATGTTTTAAGAACTTAGACTTTTCTCAGCAGTGAGACACATCAGTTCTGGCAGCATCAGTTACTTCAAGAAGATTATGAGCATTGAAGAAACTCCCTGTGGAGTTTGCTAGCTATTTGGGCAATAAACTGCTCTTGCCTGGACTGTTTGATGGTATGTTGTATGAACTGAACATGCAGACCCTACCTCTGAGACACTTCTTTTGCTAGCTGTAAAATACCAGCAGTTATGTCTGCATAGCTATTATGAGGATGCAATGGAAGAACAAAGGCAAAAATCCCTTGTGGGTTTGGCAGAATTTGGACTCTCAATAAAGTGTCATCATCCTTCTTTTTAACCAGACCTCTAGTTAGTGCTCTCAAAGTAAAGCTTGTGTTTTGCTCTGATGCCTTAGCATGAGTGAGTGTGTTTTAGAAACATTAGCATAAAAGTCTAGAAATAAAACCTCATGATGATTTAGGGCTCCTCTGATGGGGATATATGAGACTGATTCCATTAATTCTGATGATCTGCTCCAGAAAAGATGGATGGAGCCAGAAAGGGTATGCAGAGAAAGGCATGGAAAAATCAGTTCTTGAGGAAGTTAAAGGCCTAAAAGTCAGGGACAACGGGGACATTGTGATGGTGTCCTTGTCATTAACACCAGAATAAACAGGATACACGCACACACACACACACACACACACACACACACACACGCACGCACGCACGCACACACACACACAAACACACTCACTCACATGAGACTTTATATCAGAATAACAAGCATTACAGTATATCTACCTGTCAGGTACCATGTTAAATATTTAGTATAATAATGCTTAGTATAATAAACTTGCTTAATTTCACTAGCAATCTTAAAAAATTAGTGTTTATTTTTCACTAATAAGAGAAGTAATACCTGGAACAATTAATGGATAACATTAATGAAGCTAGGGAGTGATAGCAATGGGCTGACATTAGACATACTTGAACCTTGTTCATAAGAGAAATATTAAAATCCAGGCAGAAATTCATCAGTGCAGCAGGGTCTGAAGGAGAAAAAAAGAACATAGAGGAGTTAATAAAGGAAGATTTTAGAAGCCAAGATGTCAGCTAAAATATAGAATGCCAAGTGAAATTCAAATTTCAGGTAAATAAAGTGTTATTTTAGAACAAATAAGTGCCCAATATTATGCATATGAAATTCAAATTTGACTGTCATTCTTATTGTCTGTATTATACAGACTTTTTTTTTAAGAAGAAAGCAGGCAAAAAAATAATGAGAGGGGTTTGACTGGTTAAAATATACCTACAAGGAACTCGGGAATACATGTTGATTAGTATCTTCATTTCAGAGAAAAGGAGCACAGATTCTTCCTTTAAAAATGTTCAGCCAGCTTTGCAATCATGAAGTGTTTGAGGGTCTCACAGAAGCAAGGCCGACTCTTTGGAAATAGCTTTACACATTCCCTATTTCCTATTCCTGAAGCCAGTAGAGACAGTACTGAAAACTCATACTGCCCTTCCTGCTAAAGTAGATAGCATGCCTTCTGGACAACTGGCATCAAAGTCCAAAGGACATAGTGCATACAGTCATGTGCTGATAGTTACCTAGAATAGTCAGGACTTATAGCACTTGCCAATTACCAAGGCATAAATACTGCCACAGAGGGCTGACTTCAAGCTAGAAACACAGTATCACTGAAGGCAGAGCTAGGAAAAAAATACATAATAGCCCAGCAAGCCATGACACATGTACAACCCATATAAAAATCCCCCATGAATATAGATAATGGCAAAGTGTAATAAATGATTACAGCAATGAGTTTTGTGTATTTACTACCTTTATCTTAATATCATTTATTTAATTATAAAGATGTATAATTTAATTTTTAATAACAAAAATACTTCATGAAACTCCCCAAAATTAATAACCAGTTCGTACTAGCTCAGCATGCCATTGGCAGGACTTCTCATGGAATTGCCCTCTTGTGATTGTAACAATTGAAGAGGGATAATGTGCAGGTAATAAGAAAGCAACTTACAGATACATTTTATTATCAATGAGAAGCTCTACTAACGTGGGTTATGTGCCTTGTATTATAAATGACCCAGAGAATCAACGCTTTGACTTAATCTTTCTGTTACCCTTCAGTCCATACACAGAGAGGGACTCTGCATCTCCTAGGGTCTGAGGTATACACTGAAGTAATTTCCACTTTGGAAGCTAAACTCACTCACTCGGTCTTTTACAAATGGGTCCACAATTTCACAATAGAAAAGGAAGCTTGTTATTTTGAGACAATGTATTTCATAAGCACTATTTATTACATCATGATAAATGCCCCATGGACTTGTATGCCATTTTCTTCTCAGAATACCTAGGAGTTCACTCGAACAGTGAAGTTTATTTTTCAGATTTCTTGTATCTTCACCATCTGCCAATGTTAGGTGCTTGGAGAGTAACTAGTTATCAATTTATGCTTAAGTGTTATTATTAGAAATATGATGGATTTTTTAATTCACTTAAATAGTTTATTTTCCTTTCTTGTTCTATATTCAACTTCTCTTAGTTACAATAAGACTATGTATATAAGCATAGACATATGCATATATATTGCTTTAAATAGCATTACTACAGCTTCTTCAGGATCTTTGTTTACCCAGAAGCAAGAACAGAATAGTAAAATTAGCAAATGTATGTTTTTGAAGTTTCATTAAGTGACCTTTGCTTCTTCATTATGTTATAATATACTGGTAGAATGTAGACACTGGATGTTTCTCCATATCACATTCTCACAGAAGGATGCAACTGCCAGGACCCTATCTTTAAGGTCATCGCTCATAGACTAAGCACAAATGTGATCAATCAAGTCTTTCCAATGGAGAAATAGCCAGTGTGACCTCAACAGACTTTGGCTTTTGGAGCCAGATCGCTTTAGTGACAGACATAACCCTGGTGGGTCGGCAGCATCCTTCACTGCTCAGTCTGCCATCTGCCACTGTGGAAACTTCATCATTAAAGCAGAGTTGTTTTTGAGAGCATTATTATTGCACAGAATGTTGCCATCTGTAAGTAGGCAAATCTGAATCACCATGTATATCTACCTAACTTTCCTTCTCTATGTATATCTTAATAGATAATGTGTATGCATTCGTCTAAAAACTAGGAACATTTCCTCTTGTATTATGGAATTATCACCTTCCAAAAGGCCTCCAGTGTATAATTTCCTCCCTTTAAATATGGCTACATTTAGAACGTCACATAAAAAAGTTTCATTTTATTTCACATTTACTGTTCTTACTCACAAAGCATTTTTAGTTACTTGATATTATTCATTTCATTTATATATTTCATTATTTATCTTTCTCATGATATATACATATATATCATATATATCCTTAAAAAATCAGTGACAGGGTATCACCTGCCCTCTGGCGACTCAATACTGTGGAATATTTACACAGGTTATAAAAATGTGGTAATGGCAATATTAAATCAGTATTTCCATAAACCAGACTCTTTTTTTTTTTTTTTGGTTTTTCGAGACAGGGTTTCTCTGTAGCTTTGGAGCTTGTCCTGGAACTAGCTCTTGTAGACCAGGCTGGCCTTGAACTCACAAAGATCCGCCTGCCTCTGCCTCCCGTGTGCTGGGATTAATGGTGTGCGCCACCACCGCCCGCCCCCAGACCTTATATGTATATAAATTCTACTTGCGTTATCAACATACTATTACAGTTGTCGCTATATAAAACAGGTATCCAAAGCACAGAGGTGTTAACTGATTGCTCCAAATCACTCAGCTTGGAAAGCAGTCAACCCTCCCATTGTCATTAGGAAGTCTAGGATTACAGCTCCACACTGAAGGTTTGAATTTGGGACTACAGCTTATGTGGTGAGTGAGTGCTTTATCCACTGAGCCTTCTCCCCATACTTATATTTCTCTTTGATATTGGGGGATCTTTCTATCTGAAAGTTGATGGAATATGTGTAGCTCCAAATTATCTGGGTCATTAAAGCCTCCTGCTCATTAACAACATGCCAAATAAGTAATGACAGCATTTGACAAAGGGAAACTTAAAAATGAATAACTAACACACCTTTTTTATTATCTTATAATGAAACTGTGCAGCATGGCTTTAATGTTTATGCCCACTATATAATAAAGTGCTTGCAGTAGAATTTTCTGTAACTCGGATTTGTTAAAATGCACAAACTTAAAGGTGTGATAGTTGCTAAGGGATCATTTTATGCAAATTAGAAATCAGCCTATTTAGGCGGTGGTCACGACCTTCCCTATCAAACTCTCAGCTGCGCTAGTATCAAAGGAAAGTTCAGCACATTTCAGCAGGTGGAACATTGCTCAAATAATTGCTTTTCACAAAGCAAGCAGTGGTTCTGGGAGATCAAGTTAATATCTTGGGGCAGGAAGTTGGTGGATTCGACTAATATGCAGCATTTAAGGAACAATGCTGGTGCCATTATGAAGGGGGCATCACAGGGCATTATCAGGCAGGTGATGGCTTAACTACCTATACAGCTAATGCAAGAAGAATAATGATGTAAGTTTGAGGAGTGATTCAGAAGTAGATTCACCAAGTTTCATCATAAAGTTAATTGGATGGGGGAGGACTGCGAAAGATGCCATTAAAGTAATTCAGAATGGAGTCCCAGCCGGATAGTTTAGGAGAATGCTCATGATAGGTTTTAAATGACAGAAAAGTTAAAAAGGGAAACCTTGGCTATTAAGAAAATAAAAGGGGAGCGAGTTGAGATGTTTGATAGGGGCAGGAACCAAAAGGGGGAATGCACCAAAGGTTCCCAATGCGAACTCCAAAACAACCCCGGCTATTGATTATTCTCTACAAACTGATATAAGTCCCTATTGCTTTGAGCTATACAACTCATTGAACATGGAGAAGGCATACTGGTGCCTACCAAAGCCTTTATTCTTACTGAATAGTTTTTGGTATACTGAAAGATACGCTGGATGCTACCAAAGAAGAAAGGTAAACAACAGCCCAGCTGCAAACTCTTTGACAATGGTGACCTGCCCCAAGATGCATTTGCTGCAAGACTGATGTGCTTGTGGGAGTAACCAACCAGAATCTGATTGGATTTAAAGTCCACTCCTTGAGATGGAACTCCTCCCCACCACAGCTCTGGTGACCAAGAGCTTGAAACTAGATAAGCCAGATACCTAGGAGAAAATCAAATATTACTGTTCTGCTAAAGGAATGTAGCAACAAAACCACTCCCAAAGACATTCTGCTATACTCATAGGATAGTGTCTTGCTCAGCCATCATCAAAGAAGCTTGCTCCTACAGCAGACAGAAACAAATACAGAGGTCTAAAGCAGACAGAGAATGAGAGACTGTGGAACACTCAGGCCTGAATGAGATGTTGCAATCAATTCTTCCCCTCACGGCTCAGTGAATCCTGAAGAAGAGGTGGTGAAAAGATTGTAAGAGCCAGAGGGAATGGAGGACATCAAGGAAACAAATCCTTTTAAACACAATAGGACCACTGCACATATGAACTCACAGAGACGACTGCACAGGGCTGCGTGGGTCTGAGCCTGATGGGGTCCCAGTGCTGAGAGTGGAAATGGACACAAGCCCACAGCCCTGACCCACGAGCTACATCCAATTGAAGCCACTTGCCCAATTTGTTCTCTCCAATGGAGTCTCACGAGGAAAGCAAACCACTCTTAAGGGCAGATCTCATGCCCAGCAGCAGATGGCCAACACAAAACAAATTCAGTAGTAGTTTTGGAGGAATTTTTGTCTCACAGTGCTTTATCTGGACATTTATCTCTCTTTCTCTTTTTTAAAATTACCTTTCAGAGGTCTTTTGCTCATATATTATGGTTTCAAATTTTGTGTTTTCATGGAATTCGAATGTTTGTCAATGCATGTGTGTCTCTGTATCTATATGTGATTTTTGTGTGTGCTTTTTCTTTTGCTCTTTTATTCTGTTCATTTGTTGTTTTGTCTAATTTGGGTTTTTTTTCTCTTTTCAATTTCTCTTTCTTTTTTTAGATACCTGCTTGTTTTTGGATGAGGAAGAACAAGAAAGTATTTGGATTTGTGTGGATGGGAGCTGGGGAGGTTTTTGGAGGGGAAATTGAAAGACCCTCACTGCCTATAGATGAACCTTAGCAGCAGTAACGCCATTTTGCAAGGGTTGATATTAAGATAAATTAATAGCTAACTAAGAACAAAGGCGGCTGGCCAAACAGGATATCTGCGGTCCGCCAACTGGCAAGCTGATGAGGAACTAAGACTCCTGAAAAACAACTTGTGCAAACAACTTGTACCTTAGACAAAGGACCATGACTAG
>JAQHUG010000054.1:1792909-1825720 GCA_028555095.1 Dicrostonyx torquatus | reverse complement strand
CATAATCAGCATATACTGTTTGAAAAAAATCTATTTTCAATTAAAAAGTGGACATGTAAGCTAAAAATTGAGAATATAGTTTGAGTCTTGTAGTTACTAACATACGAATTTTTAAAAATTTAGTTAAAATATAAACACAATACCAGTTTTCTCCCCAACCTCCTTTCTACGTCTAACGTGTTCCCAATTCCCAAACTTAGAGCCTCCTACTCCTGTAATCATTGTTGTTACATATATGTATTAACAGAAAACATATAAATACAACCTGCTGAGACCATCCAGTGTCACTTGTATATACGTTTCCAGGGCTCAGCACTTGGTTTCTTTAAACCCATCAGGAGGTTCACCCGTTCATAAGACTAACCCTCCCCCTCAGCAGTTAAGCCTAAAGCACTTTGCCAAGGGGTGGTACCCCATTAGATTTTCCCCATCTATGTTGGCATATCAGCTTTTGTTAGAACTGTTCATATCTTCTCTATGCAGCCATACCAGTGAGCTTTCATGGGAGTCCCCGCCTTGGCTAGAAGGCATAGTCACACCACAGATCTCCTTGTTTTCTTACAGTTCTTTCCCATTTTCTGTGATGTTCCTTGAGTCTTGTATGCAGTTGCATTTATGGATGTGTCGGTTAGGGCTGGGCACCCCATAGTCAGTTATGTGTTCTGTGACTTTTGACTAGTGTGGCTTTAGGCAATGGTCTCCTGCTACAGAAAGAAGCTTCTTGGAGGAGGGTGAGCTCTACCCACATCCGTAGGTAAGAACAAGCACTTGGAGTGTGGTGAGGAGCTATGATGGTTTAAGAAAGTGATAGTTGTAGGCCTTCTTCGAAGATTTATGAATTCACTAGCCATGTGTAATTGGCTGGGTTTACAGTACTGGGCTTTGAGTCCACTAAGACAGAACTTGGTTACCGCCAAGATATAAGTGCTACTATTGCACAGTTAGGGATCGCCTGCTGTGCAGGTAATTGTTCCATTTCAAAGGCATCACAGATGGGTGGGACATGATTGCCTTCCTCCCTTGGCAGCTTGCATCCCACCTCCCTCCCTGTGAAAGGTAGATCTCAGAGAAGAGGCTTTTGGGCCAGCGGGCTTTTTAAAAACTTTTATATTTGTTTATAATTTATGTGGATGTATGTGAGCAGGCATGAGTTCGTGATCACCATATGCATGTTAGTACCCACAAGAAGACACTGGATCTCCTGGAACTGGAGCCACCACAGTGTGAACTGCCTGATGTTGGTGCTGAAAACCAAGCCTAGGTCCTCTGCAAAACAGAAAGGGCTTTTAATCACTGAGCCATCTCTTCAGCCCAGAGCTGTGCTTTTTGTAGGACTTTTGAAAACAGCACAGTGTTCACCCTGAGTAGACAGTAGAGCAGTGGTGGATATGAGCGATGGTGGGTGCTAAGGATGGGCAACTCAAACAGAGAAAGGCTTCACCACACGATAAATGCTGCTGATAGCATTTGAGTCACAGAAATTCTACACTTCCCTTATCTTTTCCTTCTCATCTCTCTTTTCTCCCTAAAATCTTTCTTACCCCCAAAATATCCTTGCAGGATTAAAGGATCAAAAAATTTGAGTAACACACCAAGTACATATTGTTCCACATGTGAAATAGCCCTCTTCTTCCACTAAAATCCCAATCCTCCATCCCCATGGAGCATAGCTCCATCAGAGAAGACTGCTTCCTCATCGAAGTCTATAGACCTACTCCACTGTTTTATTACATCTCCAATACCACCCCGTTATTTTATGTTGCACAAATCAGTCTGTCTCACTAGGCTCTACGTGCTACGTAAAGGCTTGGCTTATTTTGTTGAGTGACTAAAACACTTATGTAAATTTCACTGTGTTGCCAACATTAACTGATTAAAAATATGCTCTTATTCTGTTGACCATGCTGTTAACGAAACCTTGTGGTTCTTGTCATCTCAGCATTAACATCTAGTAGGTAATTCAACTAGTCAAAGAGACTTGGACACCATAGTTTTGATGAAGTTAACTCTCATGATGATTGTGGTGGTGATATTAGCTAATCTTTACTGAGGAATTTAAGTGCTATATATGATTCTAAGTGTTGTATGTATTTTATCTATTTTTTAAATTGAAAGTGAATGAATGCTTCCCAAAAAAGTGAGTGAGAATGTGATTGTGTATGTGAATGTGCATTTATATATGTGTGTGTGTATATGTGCGGGTGTGAATGTGAGTATGCATGTGTATGTCTGTTTGTGAGTGTGTGTATGTGTGTGTATGTCTGTTTGTATATGTGAACATATGTGAGTATATATGTGTGTGTGTTACTACAAGGAAAGCATTTCTTAAAGGAAACAAGGTGAACTGATACATGTATGGTGGATGCAGGGTTTTGTCCTGTACAGTGAGACTGTGCACACCATGGAGCATAATTCTGGAAACAGTAACAAGAGCTAAAACCTGATGAGATTCATCATATTCCTATGATAGACAGAGACCCTTAATCCAAGTTCAAGGATACCAGTCCCTAGTGCCATGAAGAGTCATGGGAAATTGCCTGATTCCAGGAAGTCCAGGTCCTTTCGTAACACCATGATGTGGTCTCTGGAGACCGTGAACCCATTTCTACCCATCCAACAGCAAGTGTACACAGAGATGCAACATATTTCAGGATTTCTAAGCACCATTAGCTCATATTCTCCCCATGAGTTCTATTTTAAAACAAAACAAAAAATATGGAAAAGAAGTGTACATTCCCCATACTTAATTTTCACAGTGTTCTAGTCTATAAATTAAATCTCTCATTTTCTTCTGAATGCATTAGATCTGGCCTGAAAGTGTGCCTTCCCTGGTCACATCCCTGCTGCAATCACAATGGGCATTCTTGCTTTGGGTGGCCTACATAGTAAATTATTAGGAAGCACACAGTATGCCATCCCAGATCTAGTCAACTTGTCACCAGCTGCCACCTGGGGCCCATTACATACTCTCCCTTAACAGGTCATAGCATTCTGTTCTAGGGGGCCTGGCAAACTGAAGTGCACAGAACTTGGGTTGTGGAAGATTCTGAAACTGTGACTTGTAAGATGGACCTGGAAGCCATCAACCTATCAGCTGGTGTAAGCCTTCCATCCAGTGGAGTGATGTATATGCAAACTGGTTCTTAGGTGCCAAAATCAGATATCTGGTTAGTTCCCACTTTGTGAAAGGTAGTACTAATTTTCTTTCTAATATATGTCATCTAGCACTGTGACAAACACATACTAAGTATGAATAAGTATTAGTTCATTTCTCCAGTTAGTAATTGGCAGAGCTGAGACAGAAACATGGGGTTTCCGACATCTAGTTTCATATTATCTTAGTTTTAAGATAAAATTCTCCATTCTTTAAAGCTTGTTCTGGGGAAAATTTGGTCTTAGATTTTTAAAAATTCTGTGATGTTTTAGCATTGATTTTCATTTTGCAAGAACACAGTTGATGCAAATTTTCATGAATATTAATAGCTGGGAAGGGAGTGAGGGCTTTCATAGAGCAGTTAGGAAGGAACAGTGAGTTAGCGTGACTGCCCTGCTGGGTGGCAGATCCATGGCATGGCTCAGACACTGGGTTTATGCATTTGAAATTACTTTCTTTACAGCTCCAGTCTAGAGGAAATATCTCTCAACCAAACTGGGACAGGGCTTTCATCCCAATGGAGCCAAGCAGAGAAAGCTCAAACAGGAACCACAACCCTTCCCTTGGCTTCAGCTGACTAGAAGAAATAAATTCCACTATAAGATTCATTAAATTCTCCATTATAAGATTGTCTCATGAGGAGAGCATGTGTCAATGTTATCTCCAAATCTGATTGAGTCACTTAAGCTATGGGTTAATTCCTGGTTCTAATTTTAGTGGCAACATCAACAACTGGTAGAGAGGGTGTGTTTTATAGATGTGAAATGCCATCCCATAAACACTGGGACAATTTCTTTTGATCAGATGTCATTAGACTCTCCCAATAAATAAAAGTGCAAGTTTTTTTTTAATTCACGTAGGTTTTAGTTCACTATTTTATGCCAAATGTTCAGTGCAGTAGTTCTCACTCTTCCTTATGCTATCTTCTCTTGAGTAAGTGATAAAATATACATGGAACCCATTGTTTCTGACAGCCCATCATGATCACAAGTATAACATTATCCTTTCACTTAACATTTATGAAGCAATTTATTATAAGAAGGAGGATAAAAATGATAGTTTTTAGATGGTTAACTGTAAACTTCTTGTTTACTGTAAACAAATAGTTTAGGAACTGACAGGTTAGTTCAGTTCTCAAAACAAGGAGGCACACTGCAATGTTGGACAAATATTCAACCATTCCACTGCTCTGTCTGTGGACAGTATGCAAATATCTGATTCTTACAGCCTTTGACTCTCAGGGCAAGTCAAGCCCACAGCTTCATACCCATGATGCCAGTGGATATGATTGCTTTTGCTGGATGCAAGTGACACTGGTTTTAATATTTTGATTGCTTTAGAAGATATTTTTCTCACAACAAGAGAACACCACAGAACCAATTACATTCAAGGAATCAATTTAGTTTATTGTTTTTTAATACTAAATTGTCTCAGTTACCAAGCAAATTAAAGAAGACTCTTGAAAATAATGGTTTTATGCAACCATTTCATCAGTAAGACAAAAGTGAAGTAAAAATAAAACACCTTACGGAAAAAATCAAGTTCTTTTTTTAAATTTTATTTTTATTGAAATGCATCCAGACCACAGTTTCTTCTCCCTTCACTCCCAAAGCTCCCACAGGTCCACTGTCCCTTGGTTTCCACTTCAGAAAAGAGCAGGCCTCCATGAGATGCAGTTAAGCAGGACAAAACAAAATATGGTAAGACAAGACCAAAGGCCTTATATGGAGGCTGGACAAAATGGTGCAATGGTAGGAAAATAGTCCCAAGAGCAGGGAAAACAGTCAGAGATACACCTCCTCCCACTGTTAAGAGTCCCACAAAACCACCAAGGTAACAGCTCTAACACAGGCACAGAGGGCCTGATGCAGACCCATAACGGTCCTGTACTTGCTGCCTCATTCTCTGCTTGCCCATAAGAGCCCTGTCTGGTTGACAGAGTGGGTCATGTTCTCCTGGTGTCCTTTATCCTTACTGACTTCTAAAATCTTTCCTCACGCTCTTTCTCACGATTTCCCCATCTCCCAAAGAAGGAACCGGATAGAGACCTCCACTTTAGACTTTCTCTTCATATAATGATTGGCTGTGGATCTCTGCACTGGCTACCATCTTCTGCTAGAGATCCTCATTGATTGATAACTAGGCAAGGCACCAATCTGTGAGTATAGCAGAATACCACAAGAAATCATTTCATTTATTTATTTGTTATTATTATTATTATCAGATCAGGCATGTTTAGTTTTTCCCTAGGTCCTGGGCTATCCAGTATTTGGTTCCTGACCATCCAAAATTGTGTAGAGAATGGGTTCCCTTATATGGCATGGGCTTTAATTTAGACCAAACATTGTTTGGTCACTCCCTCAAGTTCTGTGCCACCACTGCACCAGCACGTCTTGCAGGAAGGACAGATTGTATGTCAAGGGTCTATGGTCAGATTGGAGTCCAGGTTTCTCTTTCCTTGGCCTGAAGAGTACCTCCTTGTGACAAAGAGACTAGAATGTGAGGCGAAGGCTCCACAAAGGGACCAGTTCAACCTAAGTTCAATAACTGTGTGGTTGTTGGCCTTGGCAATGGGGCCTTAGGGTTAACTTTCAGAGAGTAACCCTCCATCCTAGCATTAGCCTGGGTTGTTTAGGGATCGCCATAGAATATCTCCCTCCCTCCCCCCAACCAGCTAACAACTCAACTGAATATGACCCAATCCCAACACTGGAAGCCTGCCTTGGCTACCAAAGTTTTGTATCCTCCATGACTAGGAGTCCTCACTAGAGTCATCCTCATAGATTCCAGGAAATTTCCACTGCACTAGGTTCCACCCTACCCCATGCTCCCAATTCTAGCTGTCTGTCACAGGACTCTGTCCCTCTCCTCTCACACCTGATTCTTCCTGTTCCTGTCCCCACTCAGTCCCAGACCATCCCTAAGATCAGGTTAGACAGCAAGAAATAATGAAACAAGGCTGAAATCAGTAAGATAGAAACAAACAGAACAATACAAGGAATCAATGAAACAAAGAGTTGGTTCTTTGAAAAAAAATGGCAGACAAACTTTAACCACAGTAATTAAAAGTGAAGAGAAAATATCAATTAACAAAATTAGGAACAAAAAGGAGGATATAACAACAGACACCAAGGAAATCCAGAGAATCATAAGGACATATTTTAAAAACGTGTACTTCACCAAATTGAAAAATCTAAAAGAAATAAATATTTTTCTTGATAGGTACCACTTACTAAAGTTAAATCAAGAACATATAAATTATTAAAATTAACCTATAAACCTATATCCCTTAGTGAAATAGAAGCAGTCACTAAAAGTCTCCCGAAAACAATGGGGAAAAAAGCCCATGTCCAGGCTTATATAGTACAGAATTATACCAGACTTTCAAAGAACAAATACCAATTCTTCTCAAATTATTCCACAAAATAGCAGTAGAAGGAATATTACAAAATTTATTTTATGAGGCCACAGCTACTCTGGTATCAAAACCACAAAGACTCAACAAAGAAAGAAAATTATAGAACAATTTACCTTAAGAACATAGATGTAAAATTTCTCAATAAAATACTCACAAACCAAATCCAAGAACACATTAAAAAGATTATCTACCATGATCAAGTCCATATCATCCCAAAAACACAGTGATGATTCAACATATGAAAATCACTAAATTTAATCCACCATATAAATAAACTAAAAAAAATGATTATCTCATTATATGCTGAAAATCATTTGACAAAATCCAATACTCTTTCACAATAAAAGTCCTAGAGAGATTAGGGATACAAAGGACCTACCTAAACATAACAAAGGTAATTTAGACATTTAGGGAATTAATACCATTAAAATCAGGAACAGGACAAGGCTATCCACTCTCTCCATATCTCTTCAACATAGTTCTTGAAGTCTTAGAAATAGCAATAAGACAACAGAAGGAGATCAAGGGGATTCAAATTGGAAAGGAAGAAGTCAAAGTATCTTTATTTGAAGGTGATACGATAGTATATATAAATGACTTAAAAAATTTTTCTAGGGAATTTTTACAGCTAATAAACACTTACTGAGAAGTGACTGAGTAAAAGATTAACTCAAAAGATCAGTAACTCTTCTATAAACAAATGACAAATGTACTGAGAAAGAAATCAGGGAAACAATACTGTTCACAATAGCCTCAAATAATATAAAATATCTTGGGGCAACTCTAACCAAGCAAGTGAAAAACCTGTATGACAAAATCTTTAAGTCTCTGAAGAGGGAATCTGAAGAAGATATTAGAAGATGAAAAAATCTCCCATGCACATGGATCTGTAGGATTAACTTGGTAAAGTTGGCCATTCTATCAAAAGTAACCTACAGATTGGATAATAGCCATCAAAATTACAAGACAATTCTTTACAGACCTTGAAAGGACAATACTCAACTTCATAAGAAAAACAAAACAAAACAAAACAAAAACACCTAAGAGAATTAACACAATCCTAACAATAAAATAACTTCCAGGAGTATCACCATCCCTGATTTCAAGCTCTACTATAGAGGTATAGTTAAAAAAAAAAAAGCTACACAGCATTGGAATAAAAACTGATACATCAACGCCCAACTAGGACATCTTTCTATCCAGCCTGTGAGACACAGATCATTTTTACTAGATAATCTTCTAGGATATGTTTGAATATCCAAGTAACTACTTCAAAATATTCATGTTAAACTTCATTTGACACAATTGAAATTTGAATATACGACATGAGTTTCTAATCACTGTAAAGTTTAAATCTCTCTTTTTTCTTTTGCATCCATATTATACTTTTGTTTTTTCTTTGTGAAATAATGGCATACCCAAGGACATGACAGATAAGATAGATTTATAAAAATAGATATTATGCAGTTGGTGGTTTGAATGAGGGGAGGTTATAGAACACTTTGGAAGTGTGGCCTCGCTAAAAGAAGTTAACACTGAGTGTGGTTTTGGGAGTTCATAGACTTGCCCACTTCCAGTTTGCCATTGCATGCTTGCTGCTGATGACATGCTCCTCTAGCTTCCTGTCTGTTCTGGTACCTGGTGCTCTGCCTCTTCTGCTGTTATGGGCAGTACTTCTGAACTGCAGGTCAAAAGCAAATCCTTTATCACCAAACAGAAAAGTAACTAATAAATGCATTGAATTTCCTGTCATTGTAGAAAACACAGCACAGCCTTTGTTATTGCCTCTGTCAAATGATGGGTTTCCTTGCATATTAAAGTATGTTTATGTCCACATCTTATCTGTGGTACCATTGTGTGGGGCATGGACCCTTTCAGATACAGATAGTCTTTCTCAAACAGACGACTGAGGTGGATAACTACAGGCACATTTCTATGGTGCTGCAGAGTCAGTCTGGCGTTCGTCCCTGTTTATACTGCTTTTGGCCAGTCTTTAGTTGGGGATAAGGTCTGAGCCAGGACCCAAATACACATATCAACACTGGCACTGCAATCTTGTTGGATGTGCCATGATAGAATTTAGGAGATCTCTTCCTAGCATTAGGACTATGGTAGTGATTTAAACAAAATTAATCACATTGACCATATTGGTTGAGTTCAACTCTGGGGTATCTTAATTTGCTCAGGAATGCATTTGACAGAAATTAAAGTATATACACGAACATTTATTATTCTTTCACTGACAGGCAAAATTGTTAAAGTGTAGCATAATTTAATTGTTGAATTATTCAGAAGTTTCATCAGCCCATCAATATTTAAACTATGTCTTGTAGTTAGGATGCCAGTCTATTTAAAAATATATTTGTGGTATGGAGAAGCTCATATTTGCTGATATATAAAACTTATCAACCATCTTTTTTCATCAAATGTATTTTAAAAAATCACTTCATCTCAAAATAAAGTTTGTTTAACTACAAATGCCAATAATTCTATAAACTCCATCCTTCGCCTTGGCATTCTTCATAACATGCAGCATAGAGTTTTGCCAATATGTACATAAGGAAAAGGACAATGGGGATGTTGGATTAAAATAAGTATAACCTGTGTCAGCTGACTGTTGCTGCCATAATGCTTTGTGAGTACCTACCCTAAACATACATCAGCTGTTTGTTCCTTTTTATTAGCAATGTTCTTTTCTGAGCCCATTCGGAGTTTCTGGATCTTAACTGAATGCAGTGAATAGCTTCACTTTCTCTCTTGCTCCAATCTCCTTAAGTGCTTGTGGTTCCATAGCTACCACGTGTAGTTGCCATGAGTGACAGTGACCCTGAACATAGTGCTGCTACATAATCTTCCTCATACTTTTCTGCCTCTTGGGTCTCTGTCCTCCAATCCTAGCCAACACCTTATATTTTAGTATTTTTATGTTAATATCCTGTTACTTAATATAGCCACAATAATACCACTCAGCAAGTCATTCCATAAGCCAATAGACTAGAACGATAATCACTCGTGTGGTCTCATGTGTTTATAGGTCAGCTGGTCTTGGCTGAGGTGGAGGTTCAGCTGGTCCTGGCTCCATGCTGTGTGCTGGAGCTGCCTTGTCTAGTCTCTGCTGTAGATTAGGACTGGTCTATTCAATGTGCTATATAATTCTGAAGGGCAAGCTGAAGTGGTGATTGCTACCCAGGGGGAGCTTTTCTCATGGCCATGGCAGTGTTGTATGCAATATTCCCAGCCACACGAGTCTATCTCAGGCCTCCATCTGTGGCTCATCTGTAACAGCCTTGTAACCAAAACAAATCACATAGTTGAAGATCAGAAAGGTACAACGTCTGTGGGAGTCCAGAAAAAAAAATACAATGAATGTAATTACTTAATAATAGTCCCTCTGATAAATTTTCACTACAAGACACACTAGCAGGCTATTATTAGCATATAAACAGCAACTACTCTACTAAATACTATGAGATGTGATATTTATCAATTCTACTTTCATCATTCTTATAGTTTTTTAGGTGTGCCATGCCCCGTGCTGGTAGCAGGTAATGGCTAATTTCATAATAAATCTTCCTGGACATAGAATCGAAGATGTCACTAAGCAAATGAAGCATTCATATATTTACATCCTATAAGTATTTATGTTATATGACATAAAGCTTAATTTTCCTGTGAATTAAACCTTCCAAGAAGACCAGATCTAACTTTATTCTATATTTTGAAAAGTCATTTTCTATATTGTTAGGGGCAATTTTGTTGATTGCTTTCCTCAAAAACATCTGAGATATTTGCATTAAAGACAGTCTTCTTGTCTAAAATGTAATTCTTTATCTTCTTATGTCCTGCAAATATTCCTTGGGTCCTCTGTGTTGAAATGGCAGGAGGAGTAGATGGTAACCCCTAGCCAAAATTCCACTGTTCAAAAATAAATTCATAAGGCATTTAAGCGAAGGTCATGCTCCAGTCATTTCCCAGGGGATCAGAGGAGGTAGGATGATCATTTCCCAGGGGATCAGAGTACATAGGTGATCATTTCCCAGGGGATCAGAGTAGATGGGGTGATCAAGTGGGGAGGTGGTGGGACTCTTTAGCAGATATTAACTGTGGAGAGTCAGATAAAGTAATTGTACACCTAAAAGCAGATGGAATACGTTACTCTGTATGTGAAATTGAGATTAATAAAGAAAACTTCAGCTCTCATTATTTACAAAAAAGAAGGCTCCAAAAGCCTGCGTCTTAAGGACTGGAACTGATCCTGAGCAACAAAGAATCTGACTGTCCTTTGTCCTTGAGGCTGAAAGATGGCCTCTATCTGTGATTTTTATAGTTATAATGGTGTCTCTGTTAATTATGGTGGACCATGAGAGCTTATGCTAACAAGATAACATACATATACCCACTCAGTCTGTATTAGTAAGATGACCCAGGATAGAGTCAACCATACAATAAGAGGGTTAATGTTGAAGTCAGGTAATATCAAACTGACCTTCTGGAAGAGGAAGGGAGCTGAACAGTGGGGCCAGTCACGTGGGCAATGAGTTGATCTGTCTTGCCCCTGTATAGAAGACCCAGTAACACTGCACCCTGATACTTCAATGAATTTCCTATTGGTAATATTTTATGCATATTATTAGGCTGATATATGGTGATTCATGGCAAGATAGCAGACAAAAACCTCAAATTAGAATCCTTTTAAGATCCCTATTTTGGATGTTTATCCTTCAGCCACTTTTGTCTTTGGGAGACTTAAATAAAGCTGTTGGGAAGATGGCTAAGTGGGTAAAGTGCTTACTACACATTCCTGAGGAACTTGGTTCACCTCCCCAGCACCCGTGGAAAAGGCTGGGCATGGCAGCATTTGTCCACAACCCTAGAACTGGAGCTTGGGAACAGAAAGATCCCAGGAACTTGATGGTCAGAAAGTGCAGACAGACAGAGAGAATGGAGAAGAGAGAGAGAGAAAGAGAGAGAAGGGGGGAAGAAGGGGGGAGGGAGGGAGAGAATTCTAGGATTGAGTGAAAAATCTTATCTCAAAGAAATAGGCAGCAATATGACCTAGGAAGACATTCAGGCATCAATAGCTGGCCTCTGTACATATTTGAATGGATGAATACATACCTACCCATGTGCACACATACAGGCATATACATTATACATATGTAAGTGCTCTTTTGAATTTTATGAGTTGTTTTAGACAATTATCAAAACTGAGGAGGTGGTATAAACCTCCACACTGACAGTGAGAGCAGGCCAGGGAATCGCTGTGTTTGTGGCTGGGATCTGAAGCAGGGGTGTCTATGTGAAGCTGCCTAATCCATCAGAAGACATTCTGACTGGTCAACCCAGAACTTGCAACTGCAGTAACTTCTCTGGAGGAAGAAAAGGCCGATGGAGCCAACATTGATGAGCTCTGTCCTCAAGACCCTTGGGAAGCCCTCTTGTTTCTCTGAGGTAGCACATATTTTATTCTATTCTCTAAACAGATTTGCCTGTGACTCCAAATGCCACTGAGTCTTCCTATTAAGGAGTGTTCACAGAATGAGAATCACGGTTGATAACCTCTAATGACATAATTGTTATTTTAATCTTTCTCATGTTTGTAAGCAAACTATTTAGCACTTATTCCTCCATGCTGGTATTTCCCTTCCATTTTTGTCTTTTCTTCCTCTCCAATCCCATAATTCAGAGCTCTGTCCTGAACCATGGAGTCTAGAAGCCTGGAGACTACATAGTCTATCATAACCATCAAGTGAGGTTCCTGATGTTTTCTGACAATGGAAGCTGGTTAAAATTTATATAGTAAAAGCAAAGAGAAAATTTTCTCTTAATTTAGTTTTGAAAGTTCTACTTTTGGCAGAAATAATAGCAATGCTACAGGTGGCAGGCCTCTGTTCAGATTCCTGCTGAAGTGGAGTGGAAGTGGAGGCTGGCTGTGAGCCTCTTATTCCTTTAACACAGTGTTCTTGAACTTCCGTCCAGTAGCTCTATAGCTACATCTATAGGCTTCAGGGTTTTGCAGCTGTGTTAGCCATTGGGACAAAATGCTGACAGAAGGAGCTTGCGGGAAAGATTTACTTTGGCCCGTGCTTTCAGAAGACATCATCCATCATGGCGAGAAGGACATGTTGAAGTGGCTCCACAGTGTTGGGCTGCACAGAGGATGACATCACATCTTGAGAGATCAGGAAAGAGAGAGCTTGAGATCAGACCGTAAGTAAACATAACCTTTAAGACTTGGGCCTAGCACTTCACTTCTGCTACCAAAGTTTCCATATTTCACAACAGCACAGTGCCGTGAACTGATGACCAACTGCCCAAACCTATGGGGGACATTTTACATTCACACCACAGCAGTTATGTGGACCGTAATGTGAGTTTCTGGTTTTCTATAACTGAAAACTTGTAGGAGTCAGTTATCTCCTTCCATCATGTGCTCCAGAGGATGAAACTCAGGCAGCCATGATTGATAGTAAGTACCTTTAAGCCATCATACAGGCTTTCAGTTGAATTTTGTACCTGTTGCTATAAAAAGTCTCAGGTTTTTCTTTATCTCTGGGTTTACTGCAACTCTGTCTGTTGTCTAACATCTGGGTGACCTCACCACCTTATTTTTACATGAAAAAACAGTGCTTCACACACCTCCCCCTCTTATGGGTTCTGCACAAACCTAAATAAATGTTTGTTTACATTGAAATAAATAATAACAATAGAGTTTCAAAGAAAAATCCATTCAGTGTTTTTACGACCTTTGTGATGGTTTCTCTTTGTTGTCAAGTAACTGGGTCAAGAAATGTCTGGGACTAGAAAGCAACATTATCTAAGGGACTGACAGGGTGGAAGGGAGCTGCATCTACAGGCTTCTGGATTTTGCAACTGTATTACTTATTGTGATACAATACTGACAGAAGGAACTTAAGGGAGGAAGGGCTTGACATAAGAAATAGGGAACTGATGACAAATTTGAAGAGAAAAGTATAAATTATAAAAAAAAATTTTTAAAGTTTTGTTTCATTTAAGTCTTACCCTTTACCCCTTTTGTTGACATTCTTTTGATTCAGAAAAAGGAGAGGGTATGTTTTATTTTCTTTCTTCTTTTTAAATGAAAAGATTTTCATGTATTCAGACTGCATTTAGAACAAAAGGAATTCTCAATCTAGCTCTAAATTTTTAAAATACAAAGCTCAAAATGTTCTGAGACTTGGGGTTCCAACCGTTTCACTGAACATTAGTGTTGACAATGGAGACATGCAAGTCTCAATCCCTGCCATTTAGGTTGTGATGAGAAGAGAAATTGGCATTAACCACTACTTAAGGGAAGTGGCAGTTGCTCCTCTCCTGGTGATGAAAATTTTATCACTATAGGCAAGTTCCCTTGATGCTAATATAAATGTGGTGGGCCCAACAGACAGGTGGAGCTGGCAAATGGATGCTCATTTCTCCCTTTTATGACTCAGTGTTATCATGAGGGAACTGGAGAACGTTTCCACAACACAGCTGTGAGGGATCCTCCAGCTCATCTATCAAGAGAACACAGTCTTTTACTCCCCTGCAGTTTGGTACCCAGGGGAGAGCTGAGCAGGAAATGGAAGATTCCGCTCAAGGTTCTTGGCTCTGCTAGAAACATGTTGTTTCTGAGATCGCCAGTTCTGGTAAGAGTCTGTGGAGTCATTTGCAGAATTCCCTCATGTGTTGAGTCCTCCAACTGTAAAAGTGGGGAAGGTCTTAGAGGGTCTTTATTCTGTTCAGGGCCCACTCCAAGTCACTTTCCAGCTTGCCCATCACACGCCTCTGGTGGAAAAGACTCCAACATTTATAAGTCTCTTGATTACATTTATTCTTAACTGTTTAAAATTTTAACTTTACTTTGATTCCAAACTTTCTACTTTTGGAACCACCTGACAGAGACTGATTCCTTTGTCTACAGATCCTCCTTCACTGTTCTGAAGTAGTCATCATCTCTAATAAGGTAATAATCGAAATATTTTAATAGTTGCTCCTGTGACAGGGTCTCAAGTGTTTTTACGTAGGGATAAAATGACTCATTTCAGTACTCAGCACACAATCCAATCTTCACGGAGTAAAGTAGACCCGTAAGCACTGATGAACTGATGGCTATGCTGTTGGCTATGATTCCTTACAGCAGAAAGGGATATTAAATATAATAATGGCCATGGTTCAGTGCCATCTCCATTAAGGCGACAATACTATGCCTCTAGATACAGCAATAATTCATACTTTTAATTGCCTCCATCAAAAGAGAAGTTTAAAGAGTCTTTAAGATAAAAGTTCAATTTGTCATTTTGCCTAATCAGTCTGTGGCAATCTTCTTGTTTTCCACTTAACCAGGTGCATATTTGAAAGCATCCTTTCATCTTCTTGATCTTGGCTATCGCCAATGAAACATCTCGTTTCCCTTTGTTCCTGTCACCACCAACTTGTCCCTAAGACCTGAGAAGTAATTAGATGTGGCGCTAGTGACAATTAATTCAACCTTGTACCCAGCTCAAATCCTCCGTTAAGTCTCCTTAGAGCAGTTAAATTAAGTTAGTAGGAGGCAACAAGGAATGAAAGATTACAGTAAATTGAAATATCACAATTTAAAGTGGGTGCTGGTATGTTTTTTGAAGATTGGTTTGTTCTTTCAAGAGGGATATTTAACTTAAAACTCCGTGTTAAGTTTCTAAGACAATCACAAATCTATGTTTTGAAAGTCTTATTTGATTGCACTTAGAGGATTTTTAGCTTAGTCCACCTCAGGGTAGCTTCCAATCATGCATGGGACCTCTGCTCGAGAGCTACGTTTTCCCAAGCATCTCAATAATTCTTGTAACAACCTGAAACAGTTTGAAGATGACTCTACTTAATTACATGAAATGACTGAGTAGATGACAGATTTGCAAATGGTTATAACACCATGTAAAATGAAATAAAAATTATATAGACTTTCCTGTTGAATTTATGTTTAAGATACTGACTTAGAAATAAAATAGGAGGGGCTGGAGGGATGACTCAGAGATTAAGAGCATTGCCTGCTCTTCCAAAGATCCTGAGTTCAATTCCCAGTAACCACATGGTAGCTCACAACCATCTGTAATGAGGTCTGGTGCCATCTTCTGTCTTTTAGGCCTACATACACACAAACAGAATTTTGTATACATAATAAATAAATATTTTTAAAAAAGAAATAAAAAAGGAAAATAAAACATGGATGTCATAGCTGGTGCCAGTGCTTGGCCCACAAGTCTGATAACCTGAGCTGGATTCCCAGAACCTCTAAAGTCTTCCTCAGAACTCCACACACATGCTGTGACACAGACATACAATGCCTCGACACAAACACATATTAAATAAAGTCAGTAATGAAAACAACTGTAGAATGGAGACAATAAACTCAGACAGAAAGACTACAGAGAATTTTATTTTCTTATGTGTCCTACTTCACATTTTCCTAATTCTCCTCCATGAACCCTGAAAACCACTCAAAGGTAGACAAGCCATAATTTCCTCTGACCTACTATGTGTAAATAAAGGAAGAAAAGAATCATAGCATAACAGTAACCGCTTTCTTGGTACATGTGCCTTCTGTTGGAACTTGTCTATTTTAGCCATTGTGTTAGTGTCCACGTCACTGTGAGGCATATCTGACGGGGACAATCTGAAGAGATAAAGGTAGGTTTTAGCTGACAGCTTCAGACTCTTGAGAAACACACAGCAGTGCTCGCTGTGGTGGGAACATGAAGTGCCTTCTCACATCCTGGTGGATAAGGAAGCAGGCAAGGCTAGAATAGGACCAGAACCAGCTATAGCCTTCAAAGGCCTATCTATCTCTAGCGCCCACCTCTGCCAGCTCACAGCACCAGCTAAAACTCCCACAGCCCCCTCCGGCAAACAGTCCCATCATGTGAGCAACCATTGTTCAAAACATGAGCATGGAGTGGCCATTTCAACCCCAAACCACAACACTCTACCCTAACTCCAATAGCTTTGTGGCTATCTCATAATGTAAAATGCCTTGAGCCCAACTCCAAGAGTGTCTGTATCTGTAGCAGTGTCCTAAATTTAAAAAGTCCTACGCCTAAATAATTGGCATTGTCTTCATGGTGAGACCTTATAAAAACAAACAGGAAGTCACATGCTTCTAATATACAATGACGCAGAATGAATATTCCCATTAAAGAGGGAGAAATAGAAAGATAGGAATGGAGGCTTTGACCCAAACCAGGTGGAAATCTAGCAGAGGAAATACTAAATTCTGCACCTCTGGATGGCCATGATCTCTGCTTTCAGCTCAGAAGTTAGCTGCACCTGCTTGGTACATGGCTGCTCTTCCCCCAGAGTCCCTGCATGGCTGAACCCAGAAAATCACTGATCTGCATGATGTTCATCCTTCAGCTCTCTCTCTTTTTAAAACTTTTTCAAACGAGTTCTTACTATGGAACCTTTGAAAGGATGGATGATGCTATCAAGGCCCCTTTCTTATTGCCCCAGCAAGGATAACTTCACAATGTTAGAAGGTGTTTGGCATTTTACCAGAGGATAAAACCAATCTAATATGGTTATAAAGCCTTCAAGTACAGCAATGACCTTCCTGGAAGATATGCCCACTGTTACAATAGGGCAACAAATGTTATGGGAGTAACCAACCACTTTCTGACTGAATTCAGGGCGTACTGCACCATATGGGACTCCTATGTGACACTGCTAATGATGGCAAAATGCATCACATGAAATTCTCAAGGAAATTCATCAAATATTCAGTAACAGAGTAATGGGATCATTTATTGGGCAGGTGGAACTTTAAGATGGCATAACGTCTATGCCATAGCATGGCTATTGCTGGCTGTTTTTAGCTATATTTACATTGATAACTAGGAGAAAAGGAGTAGGTCAGAAAGTCTTTAAAAACTCAGATTTTTGAGACGGAATTAAGCCTGAATAAGTTTAAAACTTTAGACAAAGCAAGTGTGGATAAATTGATGAATGCTGAAGAGATTATCAGTGCCCTCAAGAAGAAACCGTTGTTCACTTCCTGACTGAGTCCCTTTTGCCATCTGAAATCTCTTTACTATCAGTATATCTATGAGTACCTGTTCTCTGGACTTCAACATTGACAGCCATTAAGCTTTTCTTATAACGTTCTGTGGTTTCTCCATCCCAAAGCTCTAAACCTTTAACTATTTCCTTAGGAAAGCAGTTACAAAATTTAAGAACCGCCTGGGCTTATCAAGTTGTGGCAATGACCCCACTGCCCTGGCCGGTGTTCTGTGTTGCTCACTTTCTGTATCTTTGTGACACAACACTCCACAGAAACAACTGGAGCTGGGAAAGAAGCTTTGTTTGTGCTATAGGCATTTCATTCCACCGTCACACAGAGAACATAACAGCGTCCATGGTAGTGAGAGCATGTGGAGTGTCCTTGCATCTTAGTGAAGCAGGAAGCAGTGATATCTAGCCTGGAACCCGGTTCAGCTATATCCTTTAAATGCTTCCCTGACATCCCCTACTTACATCCTACTGCTAGCCAGGATCTTCCCTACAAAACATAACACTAGCCAGGGAATGAGTTCAGAAAACATGAATATATGGGGGACATTTGAAAAACAGACCACAGCAGCCTTATTTTTTTTGTTTCTTTTTAATAATGACACATGCTCAGTATACTCATTCTTCAGAATCAACTTTTATAGAAAGTATGCATAGTTTGTAGTTTTAAATTGAGAAGAATAAAAATTGAAGACGAAGGAAGAGTATGACATATAAAAAAGAGTATAAAATAAAGAACAGAGGCATTAACAGCTGGAATATTGATTAAAGTTTCTTCTGAATTTTTAAAGTAAGATTGGACATATTCAAAGATAAAATTTTGAACATTACTCATGTCGATGCTATCTTTGCATAGTAGCTCCATATTAATAACCAAGAAACTAGCCAGTGAGGCCAGTTCAGAACTGTAGAACTCTTAAATGGCAGAGATCCGGAACACAGGCACTGACCCTCCAATATTCTGAAGACCAGCTATTGGCAGATCTCATAATCAAAAGAAAATAACCCTTCTCCATGCCATCCAACAAAGCAAAATCAAACCTGATTAGTAGTTCATACTTTTCTAAGACTGGGACTCTGCCATCAGAACAAAGATTTCAGAATACAATGTTTCTATCTGTAATGAAAGTCAATAGTGCTTACTTACTCAACTGTAATTCTGCTTGAGACTTTGAAGCCTGATTGGCCCAAAGTTTATAAGTGCTCTTCCCTTACTAAGAGAAAGTATTTTCAGTGCTTGGGGTTGAACTCATAGAGTCTTGCTTGTTAGACTAGGTTCGATACTCTCGTTCCTATAAAAATTTTGTTAAAATACAAATGTTCAAAAATATTAATATGTGTTTTAAAACACTGCAATGATAAGAGTTTGATGTTTCAGAAAAGATCTGCACTGAGAAACCATCACCACTCTGAGTAAGAATTGACAACCCACATGCTAAAGGAGACCGACTATATAACTTTGCTTGTTTGTTTGATTTTTCGAGACAGGGTTTCACTGTAGCTTTGGAGCTGTCCTGGAACTAGCTCTTGTAGACTAGGTTGGCCTCGAACTCACAGAGATCCGCCTGCCTCTGCTTCCCGAGTGCTGGGATTAAAGGCATGTGTCACCACCACCCGGCTGAGAACATCTAACTTTAAAAACGTAGCTCACAAGTGAAGCAATGGGATGAAGAGTTGTAACACTAAAACATAAGTGTTCAAAAGCAACACTCTGAAAAGTTTTAAATGTCTAAAATGAATTCAGGCTGAATTTAAAATAAATGTTCAAAACTAACTCATAAAGCCTTGTTTATTTTCTCCACAGATGCTTGCTCCTTCAACATACTTTCTTTGCCAATATGTGACGTTCTCTGGGGCAGTTTCCAATCATTGCTGCTGTTAGCCAGCTAATCATCAGAGTCATCAACATACTGACCCCAGAGAGCACACAATTCCCTATCATCAGCCTCTGTGCACAATGCAGCCTCAGCAATGAGAGGAGTTCCAAACATCCCTGCATTCTCTGGCTCAAGATTGGCATCATGGGGAGGCTGCCAGGACTCCAGGAGTGGAGCCAGGGGATCAGAGTGCCAAAGCCAGCAGGTGGCAACAGCCAGTAGCAGCTCAGAGGTGCAGATGAGTCTTTCCAGCACTCAGGACCGCCAATAGAGGTGGGAGCCAATGCTGTTCTTGTTATCTGATGTATAGGTATTGTTATAAATGACATCAGAGTCCCTTGTACATTGCTCATTGGGCTTGTTAGCCAGGTGGCAATTTTTGAAGCAGCAATACTGCTCCAAGCAAAGCGTATGCTGTATAATTCAACTTAGATCTGAGGTCAATAAATTATAATCCTTTGCATAATGTCTTGAGCACACAATAACTAGGATTTCTGGTAATTATTCAGTAGTATCTTATTAGTTGGTTATTGCACCTTCCAGTGACTAAATCAGAGACCACTGCTCTCAAGTCGATCAGAAAGCACTGCCTCGCAGCTTAAACAATTGGAAATGTATTATCTACATAGGACACTTCAGAATTAAAGTCATGAAAAATTGGTGATAGAATAAAGATGAAGATAAAGGAGTCCTACATATCATTTTCATACACAATCTAACATGCTATTTGGTGGCGTATACAGAAGTCTAAGTGAAGCCAGAATGCTCTCTGTTTTACATATTCCTCAAATGACAACCATTACAGACTGTGGAGTACAATCTTTCATTCATTTTTCCTTAGGAGAGGGTAAACTATGTTTTCGAGAAGTGAAAACTATTCATTATATAACCCATTCTCAGCCCTTTCTAAGCCTGAGCTATGGGGGAAGCAGATGTAAAATCACATCGTTTTTAAGCTGGAATAAAGTTCAGGAAGTTGTAACTTCTTTCAGAAATGTTCTTGCGTGATGCAGGCTTAGCAATAGAACACTTGCCCAGTATGTACAAGGTCCTAAATTCAATCACCAATGTTACCTAAAATAATGTAAATAAATAATAAATCATCTAAGTCTGAAATGAGTCACATCAATAAGTCAATGGATACTATTGCTTGCCTACATCAACTGAATATTTTCTAGCACTTATATATTGAATCTGCTCTTCAGGACTAAGGGACATAATAATCTTGTTGACAAAGCAAAGTTAAAGTAAAAAAATATGCAACCTACATTGAGGAAACTCTTGATTTGAGTAATAGATTCCCTGCAATAAGCAAAAGACAATGAAACCTTGAGTAGTCTATGAATGCCATCTGCCTTAATTAGGCTTAGACTGCTGTGACAAACACCATGATCACAAGTAACTTTGGAGGAAAGGGAGTGGTCACCTTGCAGATTGCAGTCTATCACTGACAGAAGTCAGGGTAGGAACCTAAGGCTGGAACAGGTACAGAGACTATGAAAACCCCTTACTGCTTCCTGGGTTGCTCTTCATAGCTTGTTTAGCCTGCTTAAATATTGAATACAGGACCACATGCTCAGGGATGGCCTCATCTATGATGGGTTGTGCCTTTCCACGTCAATCACAAACTAAGAAAGTATCCTAAAGGTTTGTTCATAGGCTTACAAAGGTATTTTTTCGATTGTGGTTCCCTCTTCTCCAATAACTCAAACTTGTGTCAAGTTGACATAAAAAATAGCCAACATGCTCCCAGAAGGAACAATGGATGGGCAGACTCTCGCTTGGGTGGATCTTGATGGGGCCTCTTCCTATAGATCCTTAAAGTAAGGATCAGAGCTTCTTATATTACAACACAATGTTGGTTATTGTAATAAGTTTCATTCACTGAGACTAATCACAAGCCAGGAGCTATATTAGGACACTGGTAGTGTGATAGTGGGATAGAGTTTTAATTAGTGGATGGAATCTTGTCAACAGCATATACATGTTGGCTGCTTTCATTTAGTTCTTTGGGCTTGCTGTGTGTGCTTTGAAACCATCCTATGTGTCAAAGGCAAATTTACCCAAGGCAGACCATATTGCTTCAGTTAAAACATCCTTGAGGCTTGCAATTTTATGAGGATAATGTTTATTTTTATGGACTTTATAAAGTGTAAATGCCTAGAAACGCAATATAAGTCATTCTTAATCCTCTTAACCTCCAGGAAGTAAGTATCTTAAGTATATTTTATTGCATCTTGGGACTCAGTATATAGTTTTGAAAACTGTTGGAAGCACTATATATAGAATTGTTTTGACTCTTTGGTCAAGAGAGTATGTGAACAATGACAAGTGGTGGTTTTCAGTTCAACGAAAAGTCAAAATCATGCTGTTGGTAAATCTTCAACTAAATAGCTGATATACAAAGTTTTGAAACTACATATAGGAGCAATTTTCTTCCCCTCACCATCCTGAGTACACACACACACACACACGAACACACACACGAACACACACACATGGACACACACACAGACATACATAGGTACACACACACTCTGCCACGCAGATGCATATCAGTTCATCTTTTCCATGTCTGCACATATGTTTTATAATCATGCCAGCATATACCAGAGCAGCCTTTCTGTTTTATGCTATTATCAACTTCAACTTGTTTCATTTTGTGCCACATACTGCAAGAAAGGTGGCTTCCAGACATTCTCCCTCATGAGAAGCAGAGAGCATTGCAGCGTGACAGCCATTTCACACATTGCTTTGCTGTTTCTAAGCAGCATCTAGCACAACTTGTTTGGAACTGTGACTTCCTGGCTTTTGATTTATGCCATGTTAGGTTCCAGGGAGAAAAAAAAATAGAACATTCTGAGCTGACTTCCTCTCTGGTACCATTCTCAGCACATCTTGTTTTGTTCAGTTCTGAGGCATTTGGGCAAATGCTCATGTACGACTTACAGTTCTTACCCAACAATTTTTGGGATGGTGGTAAAGTCCGGCATTGTCTTCCATATTTAACAATATGGCGGCTGCTATGAGTGGCTTTAACTGTGTGTATGAAGACAGGCAGTCGTGCCTAGCATGCCTCCTTCCTTTCTGACATGTTTCTATATTTGAGAGAGCAGCTGAGGGGCTAGAAGTGAACTTAACTATGCATCACAGCTCAGTGGACAGTGATTATTTGAGAGATCCTGAAAGGCCCATCTGCTAAACGGGACTGAAATTTCATCTCCTTCTGAGGCCCCTCTACCCACAACTCTTCATTCAAGATGGTCGGAAAGCTGGGTTTATATCATAATTAAAGTGGTTCAGCATAGGCAGCTAAAGCATTTCCCTTCTGTCCCCAATGCTCCTAGATCCTGTCCTGGTGGATCTATTTTTTAAACCTTCTTCTACCTGAGATTTTCAGATTGTGTCTGGTGGTGGCTGCTTTGCCCTCTTTATCTGCCAGGCCTCAGACCTCAGAGAGGCTTCCCTTCACCCTTGTGCTTCCATCAGCATGCATTCCCCCACTGTCATATTTTCTATTACATTTCCCCACTTTGCTATCTTGAGAGCAACTGAATTTGATTCTTTGATTTGAGATAATTCCTTTGCTTCCTTTTTTTTTGTCAGTGGCTCTGCATTGAAATACAAGCTTCCTATGATCATGGGCCTTATTAATGTACAGTTGGATAAGTGTTTGACACAGAGTGTGTTCCATGGAAAATGAGAAAGTGGGATACATGCTGCATTCCAATATCTTTTTTGAAATATGGCTTTACATGTTCGGTCCCTCCCCAAATCCTTCCCTTCCTTGATTGTCACTCCTCAGGTTGAAGCAGAGATCATGGATAGAATAATGAGTAGTAGGAGAATCATAGCTATAGAGAATTGTTTTCTGAGAATAAAAAAAATACATTGCACCAACCTCTCCCACTTCTACTCACCCTGATGAAATTCTGCGCTTGCTGGAGGTCAGTGCAGCTTGGTGTGGATGGATTACCCAGGTGGCCCCTGTCTTCATGGAGAAGTGAGAATTCCGTGGACTAGAAACCACCTGGAAGGAGAACAAGCTAGAGCCACACTTGCCCTGGTGCTCTTCTGACTTGCCAACATCACCCAGGTGTCTTCCCTACTGCAGCAAAACCAAACGCTGTTTGCTTTTCGTTATGAATAGATTTTAGCTGTGGCCTACACTATTTGACCTATGCTTTAGTATTTCAGAATTACAAATTGTCCCAGTGAATACAAGGAAAGATAGATTTCCACATGGCTGTGGATACTGCAGACCTGGAACCACTCTGAGTTCCCTGGCTCTCAGGTAAGTGGAGGCACAAGTGATATTCAGCTTCCCCTGTACACAAGACTGTGAACAAAGGCAGTCAGAAACTGAACAGAAAAGAGACATCATTAATCCCAGCATCTACTGGAACCAAAGTTGAGCAGAACAGTAGAACAGAAGCCAGTAGCCATTGAAGTACATTGAGTATGTGCAGATTTCTTAACACAGCACAACCTGACCTTAGATCCATCTTTTCCTTGGGTAGGTACTTTATATTAGAATCTTTGCATGAGGTTGAGGGTTGTTTCTACGGGGAAGCACTTCTCTGAGGAGCCATCATTAGGCCCATCTGCTGAGGAGCTGATGAGAATAGCGTCTGCCCTCCTGGCCTGGCGAATCCTCTGCATTAATAGAACATAAGAGCTTACGCAATGGCCTTGGATCTGTGGCAGCTGTTTGTTCAATGTTTCATGCTTTTAGTCACATCTGCTCCAAATGAGTGTTAATATTGCAGTGGCATCCACTAAGGATGGGCTCTGTCAGCTTTGCTGAAGATCAGCCTGACCCTGCAACAATAGAAAAGGCACTTTGTCCCCAAATACAATCTTTTAAAACATTCACGTCCTCTTAATCTGGGGGTTACACAATCCTACCCCTCTTTATCTTTAGTCTTCTCCTCTTTCATGACCCCTCCCTTAGAACCCAAGTCAGTGAATCTCAAGGAGAAAACTTGCATTCATTTCTAGCCCTCTGTCCACCAATGTCAGATAACAGTTTATTCATCCCTCGGCCCCTGCATGACATTGAAGCGTATCAACAGTGACAAAAGTATATTGAATAATTATCTTGAAATTAATACATTATCCCAAACTTAAATAAATGTCATCTGATCAATATATCTTGGAATGGAAAGGGAAGAGAATGTGAAGGGCACCGCTTCATTATTCATTAATTTTAGAGTAATGTAGGCAGATGAAATGGTTATCTCAGAGCACTGCTATTATACTCACTGGCATTTTAAATAACTCCCAATCTTCAACAGTATATATTCCCTTGTTGGAACAGCTTATAGGTGTTAACACTTTGAATTCCAGACTCTCGTTTCTCTCTTTTAAAAATGTCTTTTTATTTTGTTTGGTAACTGGTTGCTGTGGCATCTACTTGTCTTATATCCTAATGAAATAGACCATTAATGTTGAAGTCTTGTGGATTCTAACTGTTCCATTAATAGTATTCCCAAGGATAAAATAAATAACTCAATTATATTTCAGTTCTCTAGTATGCAAATGTGATGTATAAGATAATGCCTCCCAGAACTTATATAAACCTGCATGAAGAATATTTCAGAAGAGAGATTCTATATTATGAGAAAGCCAGTAAATAACTGTAGTAGCTGAATCATGACCAGAACACTTTGATTAATATGAATATATAAAGTGTCAAGTTCCCTACTTCATGACCTTTGGTCTTATTTTAAATTTGTATTTAGTGTATTTCCATTAGTGACTTCTGTAATCAATACAGTACTGCACCATATTTGGGTGATTAATCACTTTCTATACATAAAATTATTTTTTAATTTTAAATAAGTGTTTTTATCTTATTGAAAATAGATTTTTCCCATATAATATGCCCTGATATGGTTTCCCTTCCCTCTACTCTTCCAAGTTCTTTCCTTCTCCTATCTCATCCAGATCCAACCCATTTCTGTCTCATTGGAAAACAATCATGCTTCTAAGGGATAATCGTAAAATTAAATATGTTAAGATAAAACAAGAGCAAACACGTCGGAATAAGACAAAGCAAGTAAAAGAAGGAAAAGAACCCAAGAAAGGGCATAGGAGGCATATAGATACAGAAATTCCCTTGTGCATATACTTACAGGTTCCACAAAACCACAAAACTGGAAGCCATAATATATATGCAAAGGACCTGAAGGGTGTGAAAGGGAGGGAAGGAGGGAGGAAGGAAGGAAGAGGAAGGGGAGAGAAAGACTAAAAAATTCTAAAATCAGAAAAAGATTAAAAAGAAAGGAAAGAAGCCTGACAACACATTATGAGACAAAGAACCTCCAAAAATGCCATTGAGTTTGTTTTCTCTTGGCATCTACTACATGCTAGAGGCCTGCCCTTAAGAGCAGTTGGTTTCCCCAGTGAGACTCCCTTGAATTAAATTGAATTTTCATTTGCAGGTTTATAGCAATTGGAGATAGTTCTGGATTAGGGATGGAGCATATGTCCACTTCTTTCAGCTTTAGAGCTCCCTTTGTTGTGAACGCCCTGTGCCTCTGCCTCAGTCCAAGGGAGCTCATGTGTGTGTGTCCTGTAGTGTTTAGAAGGCCATTTTTTGGTGTTCCCCGTTTCTTCTGGGTCTTATACTCTTTCGGCCCCCTCTTCAACAGTGTTCCCTGAGCCCTGAGGTGAGGAACTTGATGGGAACATCTCATTTAGGGTTGAGTGTTCCAAGATTGCTCATTCTCTGTATATTGACTGGCTGAGGGTCTCTGCATATTTTCCCATCTGCTATATGGGGAAGTTTTTCTGGTGGTAGCTGAGCAAGGCCTCTAATAACAGCAGAATGTTATTAGAAGTCATTTTATTGCTACAGTCTACACAGAAATTAGACGAAGATTGTAAAAACACTAAGAACTACACACACACACACACACACACACACACATATACACACACACAGTGAACCACTGCTTATAGTCAAAAGATCAAGCTTTCTTGTTTGTTAACCCTGAATAGCTTAAAGAATGTCATAGTCCTCAAACCTACTTAAATAAGATCCACTGTAGGAGATAGAAACAGAAGGCATTTCTACAAACTAGTGAATTGTTGACAGCTGACAAAGCCCATGGGAAACAAACAATCTGGGCAAAGCACTGGAGACCACATGGCGGAGCCTAGGTAGAGCTACATGGTTCTCCTTAGCAGGGCTCACCCCCTACCCCCACCTCCTTTGTGCAGGTCTAGAGCGCAATACTTTGTTAATTCAGCAGTTTTGTGTTTGCTGCCTCATGAAGTCTTTGACTTGCCAGTTCTCTAGTAGACACAGCCTGGGAGCTTTGCAGTTTGCCAGCAAATTGCCACAGATCCACGCCACACCTTCTTGCTTTACAGGCTTGGGAACTTCACACAGAGATGGGCCACCTGTGCTGAGATTCAGGGCAGTCTGTGACCTCAATACCAAGAAAGTAACACAGTCTAAAACCTTAGCTGTCGGATGACCTTAGGGCAGGGAATTCAGGGCATTCTTTGTAGCAGTTAGTAGCATTCTTACAAAAAGTTTGTGAGCACAGAAAGACCATTCATTCATTAGCTAGAGAGTAAGTGACAATATGTGAGTATTCCGGACAAATTTAATTTATTGATAATTTGATTATCCTAATGAGCTTTTACTGTTTTAAATTATTATGTTTTTGTGCATGTGCTTGTGCACGTACACACCACACACACACACACACACATATACACACACACACACAGGCCTATGCATGTTACATATTTGGGATGAGAGGACAACTTTTGCAAGTCAGTTCTCTTCTACCATGTTATTCAGGGATCAAACTCAGACCATCTGGATTTTACAATGAACACTTTTATCTATTGAGCAATATTGACTGTTCCTGAAAGCATTTTTCCTATTAGTCTACTAATCATTGTGTTTTAATGTCTAGATTCATCCCTGGAAAGAAAATCAGGATGAGAAACAAGGGAATTTCGAGACTAGCAAATGAATACTGTAGTTTAACCAAGAGAAATAAAGCAAGGTGATCAATAGGAAATATTGGAAAGGCTGTACATAGGCCATAAAAATACAGAAACCTGGGTAGTAAAGGTAGAGGAAGCATTGCAGATATTTGTACCCTGCAGGAATTAATAGGGGATGCTGATGCATTCAATAACCAGAAAGAAAAGATGATAGAAACTTTTGTACAAACTCTGCAACCATAGGTGGATTATACACTTGGATGTGAAAAGGAGAATTTAACAATTTAGAAGACAGTGTTTGTCCTTCTGAGATTAGATAAGTGAAAAAGTCCTTAAATTTAATAGTAATAGCTTTAATTTGTGAGGTCAAAGACAGTCACACAGAAAAAATAATGGAGATTATAACAATAAATACATCAATAAGGAGAAACAATGTGTGATCAGCAGACAGGAAAAATGTTTAATACCACGAATTATGAAGAAATTACAAAAGCAAAATCATAATAATAAGCCATTTCATAATTAGACATCGACAAAAGCTGGGAAATTTCACAGCCCTAATATTGAAGAGAATGTGTACTAATGGGAACACTGTGAGGTGAGAAATAACACAAGCAATTTGGAAAGCAATTATCCCATAAAGCTAGAGCTTGCATCTCCCTTTCTGTGGAGAAACAGTAAAGAAACCGCCCTACCTGAGAGCAATGTATTTCAAGAGTGTGTAGGATGCTCATGATAATAATATGGGCAGGAGGATGGTGGCTGGAAGCTAAACAAGTGTCCACTCATGGTAGAACAGACAGATACCCGTGTGGTTCATGACACAATGCTACAGAGAAGTAAAAGAATAGAGCCAAAGTCTCTCAGAATATGCCCAGGTTTTGCTAACAACAGTGCATTTTGAAAGCAAAGCGAACACCAGAAGTTAATGTATACAGCTTTACTTCATTTTCATTGACTTCAGCTGAAGACTCTCCTAATAGGCAGCTGGGTAAGTACTTGCTGTAGCTTCAGAAAACTAACTAGAGTTGGAGCCTAATTTAGTTAGAAAATGACTTAATCTAAAGCTTAGTTTCTCATTTCTAGATGGAAATAATAATTATAACTCAATAAAATTAATTTAAGGATTAAATAAAATAGATCCAAAGTATTACATCATCTAATGAGCCCTGGTATTATGCTAAGGAGGAAACAATTTTCTCCAGCAGTTATCTAACCCTATGGACACCACAACTAAGGCTAATAGAAATTTCTAGAGAAGGGTTGTATTTGCCCTGTCATTAGAGCAAACGTTGTTGTCTGTGTAATTAATGTAAATTGGACAATATATAGGACAACCTGAAAGAAATATTCATGTAAAATTTGCATGACTTCATGCAGGAGTGTTTACTTCTAGAAAGTCTTGTAATTTCTTTTCCTCCTAGCTCCATCCCTCCCCCATGCCCAGTGAAGTTTCCATTTGTCTGTAGTCCACTCTTACCATAAGGACTTGCAGTGCAGAAACTGTATCTTCTGTCAGAACAATTATTTTAACTAATTCTAGCATCCAAAACAGAAATGAACGAGCTTTTACATTGATCCTCACGAAATTATTCAACATTATAATACAAAGTCAGAATTAAATGTTTTGTATGCCTTTAGTCCGTCCATATGTCTCTTTAGGTCTTTACAAACATTTAATGAAATTAAATGGATTTACAGACATCTACTCTGTGAATACTTAGAAGCGTTTTTTCTTTCTGTTTTAAAGGGACACTTCCTTAATGTAGGGTGAGGACTACACTTACCTGTGTGTATGAGAATAAACATTTAGAATGTAGTTGGGGATTATGCTGGTTTAGTTATGTGGGGATTGAAGGTTCTTCTCCAAAATGTGTGACTTACTAGTTCCTGGTAGTTGGTTAGGTTTTCAGTACCAGACACGGTTTCCCTCTTGTTGACCAGGTATTAAGTTCAGTTAGAGAGTTGTCAGTGACCACCAAGGTGTTCATGGCATTACTGCACTCTTAGGGTTATCTTTCATAGTAGTCATTGTGGTTCATAGGGACCATAACTGGGTAGGACAGTTGTTATCTTGCCGTGGTAGTCATTGTGGTTCATAGGGACCATAACTGGGTAGGACAGTTGTTATCTTGCCGTGGTAGTCATTGTGGTTCATAGGGACCATAACTGGTAGGACAGTTGCTAACTTCCCTGCTTTGAAAGCTTGCATGGTACCTTCTGGAACTATGAGAGCTAGTCTTCAGAGAAAATGCTTTCAAATCAGTTTCATATCAGAGGCCTCTGAATTCTGGGTCTGAAGAGCATGGCACTAACAATAGTGTATGATGTCTTGGGAGACTTTTGGAGATGGCTTCTCATGACCAGTATTTTTTTTTTTTGTAGATTTGGGTTCCTGGGGAGAGCATTTCACTTAAATTCACTTAAACTATATATGTGTATTTATATACAGACTTATATGTATTATAGGTGTTTTAGGTGATAGTCAATTGTATAATTCCTTATGACATTTTTCAGACATCCTTACTGTTATTTTATATCCCTTCCTTCTTCTTCTATATTTATTTCCAACCCCCTCCATATTAGAGCCCCTCCAATTTTCTCATTTCCCTCTTCAGATCTCTTTATTTCTTTCTCACATCCTCACCCTAGCAGTGGCCCCTGTTCTACTTTCCTAGTCCTTACAGTTACTCCAAGCAATATCCTCACATCTGAAGATTTGGAGCTAGGAGTCTCAGATGAAAGGGAAGAGTGGGATGTTTGTCTTTCTGGGTCTAGGTTACTCACTCAATATAATCCTTTCTAGTTTCATCCATTTACCTAGAGATTTCATTTTTTCATTACAGGTAAATAGAAGACCATTACAAAAGTCACAACCAATCAAACTGCAGAGCTGTTGAGACCAGTTACAGCAGGAGAGATCTACAACACAACTCTTTCACCGAAGACTGACTTAGGAGTCACTGTAGAAAAGGGGGGAGTGAAAAGTCTGTAAGAACCAAAATAAGAGGAAATTTTCACCTCTAAAATGTCAGAAGCTACACCCATAAAGTCTCACCAACATAGCTGCCTAAACATGAGCTGAACAAGGACAACACAACGGGCATGCTCATGTGATGTGGTGCTTGCAGAGCCCGGGAACCTCAGCCTACATAAAGAACTACAGGCAACTAAGGAATGTTGAGACCTGAGAAACAGTCTTTCCCAGGGGAGAGAATACAAATTGGTTATCCTACCAAATGGTCAGCCCTGAAAGTATACATACAAGTAACAGTATATAGACTGAGCAGGTTGTATTTGTGTACTTATGGTGTGTATGTATGTGTGTGTGTGTGTGTGTGTGTGTGTGTGTGTGTGTGAGAGAGAGAGAGAGAGAGAGAGAGAGAGAGAGAGAGAGAGAGAAACAATTAATGAAATAGGTCATGAATTCAAAAAAGTGTAAGGAGGGCTTGAAGGGAGGAAAGCAAATGGGGAAATAATATAATTATATCATAATCTCAAAAGAAATAATTTTTTAAAGAATCAAAAGAACAGCAACAAGGCATTCTTTCCTTTCATTTTCTGGCCATGGATTGGCAGGTGTGAGAGGGAAGCTGGCCATAAAAGTTAGCGTGCACTCAAATAATCCTGAGCTCTTATAGTAAGAAATTAATGAAATCAGTTCTGCACTATAATAAAAGGAACGGATGGCTCTGGACACCATTTTCCAGGTGGTGTCACTGGGAAGTATATGGTGGCGCTCAGGTCTACAGCAGTTCTCTGTCCTAGGACATGAAGAAGTGAGCACACTTGGGCCCAACTGTGTTTGGACACATGAAGGGTCCAACAAATTTTACAGGCCTTGGAAATTTTCAATAATGACTATTCAGAGCTGTAATTTAAAAAGACACCCTTTGTCAGTGCTTCTCACAGTAGAAACAAATTACTTTTGAATTGTACCTCAAATAAAAAGAACTAGGTGATTAAATGACAGTCAGTTAGGCCTGAGAATTACTTACATTGCGTCCTTTAAACAGATTTGAGAGTAATGAATTATATATAGTTTAAACTCTCTGCTGCTGATTCTAACCATTTTTCACTTTCTGGGGAAGAATCAATTGATTAGAAAATCAGGGGAATAAATTGTGGCTTGCACTGCTTATATCTAATGAGTGGGCATTGAAAGGAGCTTAGAAACATCATATGCTTGTCTGTTGTGAGTGCTTTTTAACCATCTTCACCAAATATTATATATAATCTTAAAGATCATAATTTTTAGAGAGAACGCATTGATTTTTTTTCCCTCTTTAAATAAAACCTAAATCATTTCCATTATTTCACTGTGAAAAGATGCTACAACACTGTGTATAAAGTTTCGTGTGTATTAGTTCTTCATGTGTTTATTTTTATTACACTTATTTGCATGTGTTTATGTGTGCATGCACACTACTGATACAGAAGAGTGTGGAGGTCACAGTTTTGATGGCTTATTGCTATGCCCATAGAGCAGAGCATTTCACAAACCTCATTGGAGATACTTCTCCTTGCAGTAGATAGGAATTAATACAGAGGCATTGAACTTGTCAACGAGCAGGGAATAAGAGATTATGAGGCGCTTAACTCTAAATAGATCATGCATGTCAGACCTCACTTGAGAAGGCTGAGGGATCATGGTGAAAGAGAAGGCAGAAGGACTTCAAGACTTAGAGGCGGTGGATAACATCAAGGAAACAGAGTTTTCCAAACAGAGCAGGGTATCTGGCACAGGTGAACTCCCACCCCTGTGACCGCATGAACAAGACAGCAGGAGGACAGTACCGGTACAAAGAGCGGAGGAGAACACAAAGCCCCACCACTGCTGAGGAGCTAGGAGATTCGATAGCTGCCTGGAGAGGCAGTTTCCTTTAGTGATGTGATCCCTGACAGCTTGGATACATGCCAGAATAGTCTTTACTCCCATGACTAGCTGGGCAGCACAGAGTGGAAATGACAGTGAAGGAAGACTGAAGAAATCTTCGACTTAGGTGGGAAGGGATTGGATGGTAGAATGGGTGGTTCTGAGGGGAGTGCTGGGACTAAAGGTGTGCAGGTGTGCACAGCACTGCCTGGCTCTCATTGATTCTTAGTCTGTCCTCTTCATTTCCTCCCTTTTTTCTTGGGCATTGTGGTTCTTAAATCCCATTTTTTAGGTTTCTTTATATCATTTGTATATTTGCTGAGATTAATTTTTTATGATTTTTATTGAGCTATCTACTTTTTTCCACTTCCCTCTCTTTCTCCCCCTGCCCTTCTACTCTCCCCCATAATTTTTATGCTCCTAACTTAATCAGGAGATCTTGTCTTTTTCTACTTTCCATGTAATTCAGATC
>JAQHUG010000054.1:1722453-1764479 GCA_028555095.1 Dicrostonyx torquatus | reverse complement strand
GAAAGAGTACTGAATGAGAATACCAAGAAAGAAAGAGCCTTAATCACTCACTGTTGGTGGGAATGTAATTTGTACAACCATAGTAGAAAATAGTGTGTAATTTAAAGAAAATAACAATGGCAACAAACAAAAGCCCACAGTGCCACCAGTTGGCTTATATCCCAAAAGAAATCAGCAGGTCAAGGAAATAGCTGCAATTTCCAATAAAACATTGCTCACAGTTGCTAAATTGTAGAGTCAAAGTTTGTCTCTACTGACAGATTAATGCCTATTAAAATATGGTATATATACACAGAACAGTTTTAGGAAAAAGCCATGAAATTTTGTCATTTGCACCAATGTATAAAACACAATTAATAAAAACTCAGGGACAGATATTGGGATTCAACCTGAAGACCAGAAGAGCAAAGCAGTCAGCGACTGGCTCTTACCTCTTCTGCAGTCGGAAATGGCGATCCTGCCTCCAGGAATCTCAGAATGAGACAGAGTCAGAGCTGTCGCCTCCTGTTTTATAATTCTCTCTAGCTCTGTTCACCGCCCAGTTTCTATGGCAAGCTAGTATGGCTACTGGGGTTAAAGGTGTGTGTCCTTGTTGCCTGGATTCTAAGGCTGACCAATGTGGCTGTTTTTCTTTTTTGATCCTCAGACAACGTTTATTTATTAAAATATAAATGAAATGGCACTGCAGACATGGATGGAACCACATTGCATTAAGGTAAGCGAAACAAATCAAGTGCGAAAACGTAAGCATGCCGTGCTTCCTCTTATGTGAAGTGCTTTTTACGTTGGTCTCATAGAAGGTGGAGAATAGAGTACTGTTTCCAAATCCCAGGAAAGGTTCAGGAGAGAGTGAGGTCAGAAAGGATGGTTTCCAGGTACAAACACAAGGGCTCTGTAAGAGAAATAGCTTCAAGTTCAACACCACAAAACAATAATTATAGAGAATTTCAAAATAGCAAGAATTGAAGATTTTGAGTGTTCTCAATGCAAAGAAATGAACCTGAGGCATACAGTTATCTCGACTGTATTAGGAGGAATTGCATACATGTACTTCAGTCTGTCCCTCATAAATAAGTGTAGCTGAAACTAACACTATAGGGAAAATAGACTTTAAATTCAATTAGAAATTTTTCTACCTTAAAAAGTTAAAGATCAAAATAAATAAAGACAATCTTAGTGGAAAAAAGAAATAGTCACAACAGAAAAAGCAGGTGGATTAGAATCATCTTAACAATGAAAAGATGACCAGGGCCTAACAGTAGTTTATTTGAAAAGATCAGTAAAAACATATTATTCCAACAAAACTAAAGAAGATAAAAGAGGAAACTCAAATTAGCAACACAAAAAACAATAGTGATATCAGTATGGAATCTACATATTGTGGAATAAAGTAAAAATATAAATATTTAAATACATATGTTGCACAAATATCCAAATATTTTGAATAACATATCAATTAATTAACTCTTACAGAGAAGGAAATTCCTAGAACTTGTTTCTCTCAAAGATACTGACTTTATAATCAGAAATCTCACAAAAAATAATAGCTAAGTGATTTTATTAGTAAATTTTATATTATTTTGAATAGACATATTTTAACCTTATACATAGATTAGCAAGGAGTACGATAAGAAAAAGAAGAATTATTTTTCCAATAAACATTGTCTTGAGGCCCATAATAAAATATCAGCATCAAAGTTCCAACATTTTTCATTTATAAATTTATCCAAAATATAAATGGCAATGTAAAGAGCCTTGTATAGCAAAAGAATCTTAAGAAGAGCAAAGTTCAGTTTGCAGTAACAGCCTTCAAAAGCTAAAATTCAAAATACTCTATTAAAACCGGGCACAGCTGTTCATACCCATAACCCCAGCACATAGCATTCTGAGAACAAAGGGTTGCTATGAGTTTAAGGTCAAAGTGGACTACATATAAAGGTCTAGACCAGCCTAAGCTATAGATTAAGACTATGTTTCAAAAAATGCAAAATAAAGCAGATCAGAACAAATAAAAATATATCTTGCTGCCAGGGCAATAGTAAAAGCTAGCAGAACAAAGTAAGTCCCAGTTATAGTCCCATGCATACACAAACTGCATTCATTACACAAGCACCAAGGCAATTCAACCCTGGGTGGGTGGACCTTTCAAAATAAATAGTACTGGGAAATGGATTTATGAATAGAACAAAATGAGTTCTAATCTTAGCCCTACATTGTACGCTGTATATATGTATTATTCTTGTTGATTAACAAAAAACTGACTGGCCTATAGCTGGGCCTGAAGAGACTGGATGGGAGAGCCAGACTAGGAGGATGCTGAGAAGGAAGTTGGCATCTCGGAGACATCATGAGACACAGAGCAATCAGGATGGAAAATGGGTAGATGTGGTAATTGAGACTCGGGGTAGCACAAAGACTAAAAGAAATTGATTACTTTAAGGTCTAAGAGCTAGCTAAAAACAAGCCTAAGCTATCAGCCAGGTATTTATAATTAATAATGTCTCTGTATGATTATTTGGGAGCAGTTGGTGGAACAGAAAACTCCTACACGCAAATATTTTTTGGATTTTTTTCCAAAAACCAGTAGAAAAAGAAGAAAATCCAATAAATTGAACTTCATCAAAATGAATAAGCTCGACTTTTTGAAACACATCATGACATCTAAGCATAGAATATGAAAAATATTGACTAGCTTATATCTGCAAAGAGAATTGTATTAGGATTCATTAAGTCCTTATTATTATAAGGAAACTGACTATTTGATTAAAACATGAACAGAAGATTTGAAGAAATACTTCAAAAAAGAAGTTTTACAAATAACCAATAAACAGATAAAAAGATGTTCAACATCATTAACTAGAGATATGCAAATTAAAACCACTTCATCAGCACTAAAACATCTAATTAAAAATGCTAATAGTCAATATTTGTGGAGGGTGCTAAGAAACTCAAACTCAGATTGTGCTGGTAGGAATGTTAAATTTACAATATTTTCAATGAATAGTTTCCTAGTTTCTAACAGGCACATGCTTGCCATTTGTCTTCTCAATTCTTTTCTTATTTTATTGTGTCCCATGAGAATCAAAAATTTATGTTCACCATAATGACAGTTTCTTGATTCATTAATATTTTGACATGCATTTATTTCTTTTTAAACATATCTTAGTCATTACAATTAATGTCATGAAGTATCTGGAGCACCAGTCTCCCTATAAGGTGAAAATTTCACTTTCTTTGGAACTCTCCAGCAGAGGAATTGTGTCAGGTAGCATTTGGTTTTTAGGTTTTTAAGGAAATTGTTATTCACCGTTGAAACACCACAGACTGTCTCCAACGGATAATATTGAAAGGGTCCTATTTCTCCCCAGCACTTGTCCTGTATGTGAGAGAGAGAAAGACAGACACACACACAGAGACACAGAGACAGAGATGCAGAGAAAGGAGAGAGACAAAGAGTGAGAGACAGACAAAGAGAGAGATAACGAAGAAGCAACAGAGAGACTAGGAATCCAAAAAGTAATTAGTATTAGTAATGCCAATATTAATTACTTAATAAACTAAATACTCTTTAGAAGTATGTCTATTCGGATCTCTTTCTATCTGAGATATGTAAAGCATGTTTTATATTAATCCTTTGTTGGATACAAGGATTGCATGTATTTTCTCCCAGTGAATAGACTGCTTTTCATCCCCACTGTTTTCTTCAGTGCAGACATTTCAGTGCAGTCTTGCTTCCTTACACTCACCTGTGCTGTGGTATTCATATACCCATTTCCAAGGTCAAGGTAAAAAAGTCCTTGAAGTTTTTTCCAGGATTTGTATAGTTTTGGATCGAATGTTTAGGTCATTGGCCCACTGTGAATTAACGTGGCCATGTAATTTAAGATTGGGTTCCAGCCTCTTTCCTCTCTTTAGTATGAACATCCAGTCTTCCAAATGCCATATAAATTCTTATACAAGCCTAAGTACCCAAAACAGATTTTAAATGTGAATTAAAAAGAGATACATACACAAAATAATATTTGCTTTTGTGATATGTAGAAATATAAATATATAAATATGTACTTTTAGATATGTAGAAACAGAAATTAACAGCATGAGTGGGTACTCTACTTTAAGACCAACTGAAAGTTCGCCTCACTTCACATTCCCTTCTCAGGGTCTCTCTTAGTTAGTTTTTGTTGACTTGACATGAACATAGACATATTTGAGAAGAGGGCGTCTCTGTTGATGAATTACCACTATCAGACTGTTTTGTGACCATGGAGGCCAGGTATTTTCTTTATTGCTAATTGATGTATGAGGGCTGAGGCCACAGTGGGCAGTGCCACCCCTGAACAAGCTGAACAAGTGGGCCATGGTTGAGTAACAAAGGCAGCCGAGTAAACCAGAGACAGCAAGTCAATAGGCAGAATTCTTCCATGATCCTTCAGTTCCTGCTTCTGTGCTCCTGCCTGAGTTCCTGCTCCAGCTACTTTCAACCATGATGAACTATAACATGGAAGTATAAGTGAAATAAACCTTTCCTGGCATAAGTTGCTTCTGGCCAAAATGCTCTGTCCCATCAAAACAAAAACAAACTAGGCCCTTTCTGAGCTTGGGAAACTCTGTCCTTAACCTGACAGCATTGTTCTCCACTTTGGGGTTCTAGAGACTCTGAACTTCAGACATTTCAGGAACAGTGGGCCTGATTCTATTGTCAGGACATGGAGCTGCTGTTGGGTTTGCTCAAAACCATTCCCTCAGATATCTGCAGGGATAGATTCTCCTTGTATGTTGTGTCCAGGCGCACCTTTCCAGGCACCTGCCCTGAGCACCTTTTTCTATACTGTTACTTTATCATTTTCATACATACACCACCTTTGGCCATTCTAGTCCCTTTTATCTTGTCCCGCAGTTGAACATTTTTAATAGTCTATATAATTTACCATCTGTTACATTTATAGATTACCAGTTCTTCTCCCCCTCTACCCATCTGGAAAATAAGTTCTACTAAGGCATATCTTTGTGCTCATTGATAAATCCTCAATGCCCAGAAATAGAAGTGCCTGGCATCCAGCAATTAGTATACTCAGCACACATTTGTTGAATGAATAAAATTCTATCAAGAATTTAAAATAGTATCCTTCTTACAGAAATGTATTACTGAATATGACAACAAATGCTGTTTTCTTAGAAGAATACATTTAATTTTTGAAATAGCCTTTCCCTCATGTAGCCAAGACTTAATAGTTGATCCTGTGGGTTTCTTGGGAAGGTGTGGGAACTATTTGAGAGCTCTCACTGGATAATGAGCTCCAGAATGGATGAAAGGGACTTCTGTAATGCCTCAGGACTATGATTTCATTGATAAACTACAGTGATTATCATAACGTGAGGCAAACTCAAATTAAAAACTCAGAACAACTTATAAATATTAGCTAAGGGCATAATTATTATCCATATTCATGTACAGAAATGCTTAACAGACATTGATGATTGCATTAAGGGAGACTGGGCAATCTCACTATTCGATCATAAAATAGAAACTAAATGCAATGTTTACAGCTAGAATTATTCTAACCACATCCTTATCAACCAGAAAATAGTTTAGTGATAGGGTGCAGAGGGCTTTGAGTTAAAATAAATAAGGTTAGAATGCTAGCTTGGCCATTTATCACCCAAATGATCCTAAGGAAATTAAAGGATCTCAGCTGTTGACTTTCATGCATCTAATTCCTTGTCATTAAAGCAGAGATAAGAGAAAACTTAGAGCAAGATTTCAAGGACTAAATGAGAAAATCCGAAAGCCTGGATTAGGACTAAAGCCTGATAATGGCAAATTTAAATATTTTCTCAGTGACTTTTGAACACTTAAGAGACTGGGATGACTGAGGCATGGTATTTAATGGATACTCTTAAAGATTTTCCAGAATTACTGGTAGCTAAATCAAACAAATATTAAGAATGGAAGCAGGGGGAGGGCGGTGGGGTAGGGGGGGAGCGGGAGGGCCGGGAACAAGGGGAGTAAATGTAAATTTTTCTTGTAATAATAATAATAATAATAAAATAAATAAATAAAGAATGTACTGATCAATTAAAATATTTACGAACTCCCAATATTTTCAGGTACTTGGGTGAATCTGGAACTATATCAGTGCTCTTTGCAGATGTTATCATAACCTACATTGACCTTGCATTCTAATGGATACAAATAATATATGTGTACAAACATGTTCAATTTCTAGTAATTATGAAAAGGAACACTGACAGTAAAGGACAAGTAGGGAAAGACGTGAAACGTGGTGGTGTGAAGTGATCTTTTGAAGGACATTTGAGGTGAGACTTGAACAAACTGTGTAGTGTTCTATAGAAGATGAGCATTGCATTCAAAGAAACCTTTAATGAAAGGTCTTAAAGTTGAGTGAACTAGGAAGGGGCAATGTGAAGCTGGTGCTCTGTTCTCTGTGAATTAGGAAGAACAGAATGACTGCATGCAATGTCTATGCAAGATTTTTGCAAGTTGCTGCAGTGAACATTCCTCATTATATATAAGCTTGTCTGGGCGGTGTCTAAGAAAAATAGAGAAAACAGCTGGCATCCCTTTTATTTCTGTGACTTATTGTTTATTACTTTTCTTTCATCATCATTAATATCTGGCATTTATTTGTAGAAAATTTGGGCTGAAAACTAGTGACATCTAATAGCATGTTCTGGAATAGAACTTTCTTGGTTCTTATGACCATGAAAGGGAGCTACAGACCAGAATGCAGCACTCTGAGGTCACAGTATAGATAACTATAAGAGGATACAAATAAATATTTTTTCATGTTTCAAGTTCCTAAGACAAGTCTCCAAGTCAACTGTGAACATTTTACAGTAAGGAAAGTGTTGAAAGGTAAGTACAGTTTAGTATACCTGTGACAAACAGAGCTGAATGAGAATTTCACTAAATGATAGTCTTCTCAGGCTTCTACAAGTTTATGGTTTTTTTATGAAATATTTAAATATTTTATCACTTTTTTGCATAGTTTAGAAATGAGCAAAGTGATTTTTAGAAAAAAAATCAAGATTAAGGAAAATGTGAATATTATAATTTAATAGGGCTATTATTTTAAATAATAGTGTTATAGAGTTGTTTAAGACAAATCAATATCATCAAAAAGTAAACAAGCATTAAAATGACAGAAATACTGGCAGCTACAAATGCTGCAAGAAACCATTTTATGGAGACTGACAGATCTATGGGGGTAGATCTAAGAGTCCTGCAAAGAGGCCATCATTCATTCAACAAGCATTTATTGAGTAAGCTAGACAGGAGATGAAAAGCTCCTATCTGTATAGCTCTCCACATAACATTCCACATCTATCATTCCATTTAATAGTTTTACGGTCCTGGGAGATATATATTCTTATAAGAAATAAAGAGATTCAAATGGATCTGCATAAATGCTCTTATTCATAAGAAAACTAGCAAAGCATTCAATAAAAATAACTATTGCCTATTAAAAGCATTAAGTAAACATGCTAGAATTGAAATCCAGGTGCTTTGCAAACACATTCCCTGATCTTTGCAGCAACCCAAGTTGAATAACCTCCCTATTTATCTGTACAAAGGCAACATAATCATATTTTTCATTCCATATCCTTAATTTGTTTTGACCAAAGAGTCTTACCAGCGAGGACATGGGAAGGCTGGCTTATAAAGCATTTAATTTCAATTGAGAAGTGATGTATGTTTGGAGACAGTGAAGAATAAAATTGGAGAGAAGTGTGGAGAGGACTAATTAGATAAGAGGTTCCAGAGGTTAAGAGGACAGAACAAGGACAAGAAAGAAGAGCAAAGAGGGAGCAGACAAAAGTCACAGCACTCTATGGGTGATTTTCTTCTGTTGCCTGCATATTGCAAGGAACTTTAGTGCATATTATTTCAGGCTGTAAAGATAAAACTTTGACCCAGCCTGATAGTCACAGATGCTTCTTGTTGCATGATCCCTAATGTTCATTTCCCCTAAATCTTACAGCATTACCCCCTTCAATATTCATTTTCATGTCTAATCTACTAACTAATTTTTATTGGACTCTGCTGTTCTAATTAAGGTGTCAACAGAAAAACAAAAGTCACACAAACAGAAACAACTAAGGAGGACATCTTGTGTTTCTTTTTCTGCTTTCTCTATAGCTTTTTTTTTTTCAAGACTGGGCACGTCTCCTTTCTAGCCATGGATCAGTAAAGCTAATGTATAGTATGCTTCATCTCCCTCATCCAGCCACTGACATCTGTCTTCACAGTCTGTGATTAGTCCATGAATTCCTTCATTGCCCTTCTCCACCTCACTGACATGGTAGTAGTCTCCATTTCCTGAATCATTCTAAGGGGTTTCTGGGTTTTTTTTTTATGGTTTTAGATTGTGTGTGTGTGTGTGTGTGTGTGTGTGTGTGTGTGTGTAGTGTGGTTTGTGTGTATGTGTGGTGTTTGTGTATGTGTGTGTCTGCAGTACCCACAAAGGCCAGATGAGGATGTCAGATCTCCTGGAGTTACAGGTGGTTATGGGTTACTCTACGTTGGGAAGCAAACACAGGTCATTTTAGAAGAGTACATGTTAACAGTACATCTGTCCAGACCAGGCCTCTAGTTTTTGTTGTCTTTTCTTTCTTCCCTTCCCATTCTGGCAGCTACAATGTCAGTAGAAGCAACTATCTGGTGCACAGGTTTAATCATGTAATATCTCACATTTTATCGCTCTCCTACTTGCCTACTGGATCAACCCCAAACTCTTTAGCTTGGCTTTCAAAGGAACTCAACATGTAATGTCTGTATTCACTCTTTCTTAGTATCCTTAGCAAATTATACTCTTAAAAAATTTACTTTTCTGTTTAAAAATCAAAATATTTTTGTTTGAACCTTAACTGTGCTAAAACAGAATTGTTGATTCCCACCACATCCTCCATCTCTCTTTCTTCTCTCCTGCTGTGACTGCTAATCTTTCTCAGGTTCTAGAATCACCTAGAATGCAAATCTGTGGGCATACCTATGAGAGAGTGTCTGTATTAAGTTGATAGTTGTGGGAAGGCCTTCCTTAAGTGTGGGTGGCATCATGCTGTGGTCTGAAGTTCTAGAATGACAAGGGAGACAGTGAATTGAGAACCAGCACTGACCTCCTTCTGCTTCCCCATGGCAGTTCTCGTAACCTTGGGTCTCCAGCTGCAACTGTGCTGTCCTTTGCCAGGATGGACTTTACTCTCCAACTGTTAATCAAAATAAACCCTGTTTGGGCTGCTTTTGTCAGGCATTTTGCCATGGAAACATGACAAGTGACCAGAAAACATTTTAGCAAATGTCACTATTTGTAACTTTTAAAATTAGTCTTGATTCCTTTCTTTTCCTCACAGTCTGAAATTATATCACTGTGCCCTACTAACTTTTGTTTAAAAGACCCCCACCTCTGGAGTTCAAAAACTGTCCTATAGCTTGTAAAGGGATCTTAGGGCTCTCTGGGCCCCTGTGTGAGCATTCTCTCTCTCTCTTTTATAATATCCAGTCAGATGCCTGTCCAGCCTGTGCTGACACAGTCTGGAGAGCTCTGCCACGCCATTACAAAGCATAAATTTCCCATCACAATCATATGAAAGAGCAGCATTGCTAGTACTAAAAGACATTTTAGACACTGCAATAAACTAATTAACTCTCTTAACTTAGCCTATTTGAATTAAAACTTCATCCTCAAGTTTCTTGCAATTTCTTTGTCAAGTTCTCTAAACTTGATTTTTATTGATATTTTTAAAATCAATTCATGTAACATCAAACCTATAAAAGGCTCATCACAGACCAAATACCGCTCTAACCTTGTAAGCTTTCACAGTAAAAACTGTCTTTTTTATTTATATAAGTTTGGGAAAGATACAAACATAATCATAACCCCCAAGGCAAAATTTTATGGCAGTTTTGAGAACTCTTCACTATAAAACTACTCAAGCCTACAAGCATAAAAGTTCCCAATAAAATTTGTTTTAGATACCGGCAATAAAACATTCGTTGCTTGCTCTTAACTCCGAAGTTTGGACTCACAGCTGTCCAGATGCCAAAGATATATTTCAAATCTCCCAGCCACAGATTCACCAATTTTTAATAATCCTCAATTGAGACACAGTTATATATTAAATATTATTAATATTTACTGTGCAATAGGCATATGCTTGTGTCAGCAAAAATTAAAAAGTGGGCTGATACTGGAGAAGTCGTAGTGCTATAGAAACTACTAAAGCACCTAAAACAAAGGTATTCTCTGCTAAAATAATGCAGATTCCATCTGAGAATTCTACTTGACTATGTTTCATCATTGAAATTGAAATAATAAAGGAGAAAGTGTGCAAGCTAACATATAAACGATTTGTTCTGGGAAGTCTTGGGAAAGGTATGTATTTAGCACTGAGTGCATTTGCATGGCTCCTTCCCACACTATTCTAATCAGTACTCTGTGCAGACACCACTGTAGGCACCATTGTGTTCTAAGAAAACCAGAAGTCTCCTGGTGCTGGACTCCAGAGAGCTTAATCAGCATGCTGCCATCAGACCTGAGATCCTGACATTAGCTGACTCCATCCATTGCTCTGGCTTCCTTTTCTCTGAAGCACCCCATAGAATGAAGCCCAGGTGTCTTCCTGTGGCATCCTTACCCTTCCATTGTGCAGCTGAAGCTCAGCTCATCTCTAGACTGAAAAGTTCCCTTATTCAATCCCTGGCTTAGGTGCTGTCACTTTGACTGATAGAAAAGGGGTTGTGGGGAGACATGCAAAGCTTAGCATCTTGCTGGCTTATATTTTAATTGTAGCAGGGTCATTTTCTTTTTTTAACTTATTTTTCTTAAGAAAACTATCTTTCCTCATTTTACATAACAATCCCAGTTCCCACTCCCTTCTTCTTTCTTCCCCTCCACCTTTTCCCTCACCCCACCACCCATCCTCTCCCTAGAGAGGCTAATTGCACTAGTTCAGCAAGTTCACCTTTTTTCAAGGGGTGATTTCTTCATTTATAAACTGGAATGATTTAATTCCTATTGCCTCCTTGCTGGAGTCTCTTTACTAAGCTCCTTTGTAAATCACTGAAGGATGTTCTTGATGTTACTATAAGTAACCTCTTCAGCATAGTTCAGATTCAGGAGAAGCAAACCATGAGACAAGAGTCCTCTACTAGTGCCTCACTAAATAAGAATTAAGAAGAGAAGGTACTGTAGGAAAAAAGACAAGACAGGCTAAGAGAAGACAAGATAAGGTCTTATTTCAAACAGAATTAATAATTAATAATATGTATTATTCATTCTACAATATAGATTATATATATTATTCAGTTTTGAATGCCATGAGATATTAATTATTTCTGTGAGAAGTTGTCTTTCTAGTCAAGTTCTCATGGTTATCCTGTAGTTTTTCCTGTAGACAGTACATAGACTATAGAAATGTGTATTAAACAATTGTGTTCACAGTAAGCCTTTCAGACAACCAAAAGCTTTTGGTGAAATTTGAGAGACTTCAAAAGGCATGCATGAATGTTCAACTACACAGAAGTTGGCATCCCTTATCCTACCCCTCTGTTATTCAGAGCTTACTTGTTCTTAGTTAGCTGCTTGTCATGTGACATTTATCAACCGGAGAGCCATTATTTAAACTATGTCAATTTTTTTTGTTAAATATTATGCATTGAAAGTAGACCATGTGGAGCTAGGGAGGTGTCTCAGTGAACAAAAGTTCTGACATGAAAAGGTAGGGACCTCAATTCAAATCCTTAGAACCCATTTAAAAGTCAGGTGAATGTGGCAAGCGTCTGCAATCCCTGCAATTCTGTGGAGAGGTGAGAAAGGAGAATATCATCAAACTCATGGGTCAGATAACCTGCATGTGCAGTTGAGAGACAACAGAAGAGGTCTTGTCTCAGGCAAGAAACTGGAGGAAAAAACATCTACATACCTACACCACACACACACACACACACACACACACACACACACACACACACATACACACACACAGGAAATCCAAGCTTGAACTTAATCTCCACTTTTAAAGAACTTTTGGTTGTTTTGCATAAAAAATAGTTTAAGAATTAAAGGAAACAGAAATATTATGGAAAAAATACATAAATTATTGTGTTCAAGTGATTAAATAACATGCATCATTGTGAAAATAAAAATGTTAAAAAAAATTGTAGCACATACATACACCCTACATGTATCAATGAAACACTGACGGAGTTTACATTTTTTTTTGAAATTAAAAACAAGTTAAGCAAATATGGCTGTGAAGCTAAATATAAGTGCATGCCTCTTCCAAAGTAGGACCATGAAAATGTTTTCCAATAGCTTTTTAAATTCATTATCCCATCACCATTCAGGAGCAGAAGAAAGCTGGCTTCTGCATCAAGAGTCCCTTAACACCAAACGGTGAAACTAAAGTAAAGGTTAATGATAGTTTAAACCTTTTCCCCCCTTCCTTGTATTATTTTACTGTCTACTCATTTAACATTCATGGAAGTTGGTGAAAATTAATTTTGGTTTTTATACACTTGTTTCAGACATACTTAAATTGAAGTAGTGTGATTATTACACGAAGTATAAGGGAAGGAATCACAACACTTCTCCATTGAGTAGAATTGTTTGCCTTGAGTTTCATTTGCTGGTCTACAATTGCCTCCAATATGAACGAGGGGACAGTACATTACTTTAACCTGGGTTCTGAGTTCCCATGCACTTGTTTGGGTGAAGAAAGGTAATCTAATATGTTTAGAAAAGTATTTTTAGTAACTAGAGGCATTATTTTATTTCATATAAACTAATAATGCTCGTTATGATTTACTCACAATCACTACAAACACTGGAAAGAGGGATAAAAAGAAACTAAGTCTAGACTTTTAATAAACATGAGTAGGCTCTTTGAACTCATATTTCCTGAAACTCAGAAAGATAGTCTTTAAGTAATCCTGTAGGAGCTTAAGACTTCAAGTAAGAAATTGTAAGTACACTGAACAACGTTTCTAGCGACTGTGTGCACACTCAGGTCTTCAAAGTCACCCCTCCTCTGCATACACACATAGTATATGGGCTGACACTAACAGATATATCTTGGAAATTGATTTACAGTGTAGAATATCCATGGTAGGCTTAATAAACATGAAGCCTTCTGATGAAGTATTCTCAAGGAGTCTTCTTGATTGACACACTTTACATACCATCTAGTTATATCCATTATGTTTTAAATAATACTTGCATAATCTGTCACTAACATTTTAATTTCATTGATTTATTTGTTCACTTGCCTATCAGATATTGGTTAATACTTATCATATTCCAGGTATTCCACTGAGTCCTGGAAAGAAAAGAAGAATGCCACACATAAATGTTACCTTAGCACCCTGGAAAACTCACCCTGTGTGTTCTGATTCAGGCTATATACAACATATATGGCAAACAGTTCTCTCCATGAGTCACAAAAGGTTTCTTTAATCAACTGACTTTTCAGAATAGGCCTAATATGAGTTGCCATAAGTCATTCTGGAGGGGTAAAGGAAATATAAAAGATTGGGCTGCTCTTTTCTTTTAAGTGGATTAACTCTAATATTGGCATTTTTCCTCTTTTTTAAAAATATTTTTCGTTCTTTCTTTGTTTTTAAAAGGCTATCTATCCTTTCTCATTTTAGATACCAATCCCAGTTCCCACTCCCTCCCTTCCTCCTTTTCCCTCCACATTATCCCATCCCACCCCTCATCCCCTCCTCAGAGAGGGTAAGGCTTCCCAAGGGGAGTCAGTAAAGTCTAGCAGATTGCTTTGAGGCAGGACCAAGACACTTTTCACTATTCCTAGGGTGATTAAGTTATTCCTCCAAAGAGAATGGGTCCCAAGATGTCAGTACAATCAGTAGATTGGGAGCATGAGGGTAAGGGAGAGGGGAGAGCAGAAGGGGACAAATAGGGGAGAAGAGAAGAGGGAAGAAGAACTTGAAGAAACAGGATAGTCAAGATGGGGGAAGTATAGAAATGGAGAGCAAGTAAAGAGATATCTTAACTGAGGGAGCCTTTATGGGGCTAGCAAGAAACCTGGCTCTAGAGAAATTCCCAGGAATCCACAAGGATGACCCCAGCTAAGACTCTAAGCAATAGAGGAGAAGGTGCTTGAACTGGCCTTGCCCTGTAGTCAGACTGATGAATATCTTAAATGTCACCATAAAACCTTCATCAAGCAACTGATAGAAACAGAGGCAGAGATTCACAACAGAGCACTGGGCTACACCCGAATTCCAGTCAAAGAGTGGGAGGACTGAGAAAATGAGTAGAGAGGTCAAGACCTCTGCTTAGATGGGGACACCCACTAAAACAATTTACCTGAGCAAATGGGAGCTCACCAACTCCAGCTGACCAGGGAAGGAACCAGCATAGGACAAACTCGTCCCTCTGAATGTGGGTGACAGTTGTATGACTAGGGCAGACAGCGAGGCCACTGGCAGTGGCACCAGGATTTATCCCTACTGCTTGGCTATCTTTTTCACCTTTTCAGAAACATTCACAATGGTTCAAAATAAAGTAAGATATAAAAAGTAAAGCATGAAAACAATGTGAAATCTTTAATATCCTACGGACTTCTGTTTAAATGACTTATTCACATGAGGTTGAATCAAAGCAGATGGGGTACAGCAGAGACTTAATAAGATGGATGCTCCCCCCGAAATAAGCTTGGTGGCTGGGTTGTTTTCTTAGTCAAATTATTTACTGAAGAACAAAATTCGTTTCTTAGGTACCAACACTTCTTGTTGAATAACATTTTATAGCTCTACCAGTCAATATTAGAATCTAAGGTCTGGCATATAGTCATGTGATCAATTCCATCAGGGCATCTGCTTACAACTTATCTCACACAGAACTGTTGTATAATTGCTTTTGTGTTTCTCCATGTTTTTTTTTCTTGTAAAAGAAAAGACTGAGTTTATTAACAAGCCAGCTGTTAGCACTTCTTTGATATTTCCCTGTGGTCTACTCCATTAGAGGGGGCTAAGTTCTTAATATCAGTTGGATTTGTTAATTATTGGTAAACAGTGCTTTGTGAGTGTAGGGTAATGGATTGGTTTTGTGCATTTAATTTTTTAATGTGGCAATTTGTGGGCTCTCTTGTCTTTAATAGGTTTATTTAAAAATTCCAAGAAGTGTAATCCAGATTTCCAAGTGTTCTGCCAAATTGAAGAAAAATAGTACTTTAATTTAATGGCACAGCTAAATCAAATACAATTCTTAGTTTTTGCTTAAGAATTTTCTCCCACTTCTGGTGATTTTGGGTCACATACTCTGTACCTAATGCCATAAGGGGACGTGGAAAAGACCACTGCATTTGTGGCATGAACCAATGCTGTATTCAATTATTCATTTACTCACAATCTACCTTATACCAAATTTGAGTTAGGCTTTGTGGAAATGAAAGCAATGGTAACGATGGGTGAAATCTCACCCTTGAGACTCCTAAATAGCTGATCCTTTGAAATGAAGTTCAAGGGCACTTGGTGTGGCATTTTCTTTTCTATAGGAGACAAAGGCAAGCACTAGTAAATTATGCTATAGACAGCCACCATTACCCTTCTTCTGGCTGGTAACCCAACTCTGAGATAGAGCAATTTATGCTTTTACAGCCCCCATCACAAGAGACATCCACAGGGAAACCAAAAAGACATAGCTCTGTATTTTTAGCCTTCAGGCACAGAGATAATAGGAATAATTTATTTCACTGGGAGCATTTTTGAAGTGAAAAGATGCCCTGTGATGACTGAGCTCATTTAGAGAACATCTCTGCAATGGGCCTGGTGGCACCTGCTCATGGAAACCGCACCTTCTCCTGTGGGACCATCTTCGTGAAACATCCAACAACTGGAAATACTGAGAAATGCTGAGAGCAAAGCAACACTGAGTTGCTTTTAGAAATCACCAGACCAGAGTCTTCGGTTTTCTGAGACAGGACTCACATTTCTTACTGAGACAGAAGAGTAATATGGAAATGCCTTACTGATAACTGATAAGTGGCCCAGCTGATAACCACTTTCAAGAGCCGACTCCTAAAAACTGGCTCTACTACCCAAGAACATTCTAAACTTGATCACATATCCAAGTGGAAGATTTACAAGGCAGTGGAGTCCCTCCACTTATCTGCATATATGGGTCCATGGAGAACAACAATCCAGAATGATCCTCCCCTTGGATCCAGTCTGGAGGCAATGTGAAGTGCAGGTGTGTCCCCTGAGTCTTAAATGGCCTTCAATAGACATGCCCTAATGAAGCCAAGTTAAAAATCGGTAATAAATTAATGAGAATGTGCTTCTCGGTGGCAATCATCCATCCATTCCCTCTCTGAGCACCTTTTAATTATTGCTGTTAATGGCAGAGTGTGGGGGTCACTGATCTCACAGAAGAAAACTTTTCTAGCTTTCAAGGTAAAAACGTGCAACCTTTGCCTTCTCCCAACATAGAATCAGCAGCATTGGCTCCTTCTGGGAGGTCTGCGTCAAATTCTGGGTAATGAAGGTGCTTCACCGGGCTGAGAAGAGACAGTGTAGGCTTAGTTTTGTTCTCTCCAAAAGGAAACCATCCTCTTCAGCTGTTGCAAATAGCGGTGAAGGAAGCATTATTCCCCACAGGCCTCTGTTTTCTTGGGGTGCCTCACCAGCCTGTAAAAGAGACAGGCATTACTTTCTCCCACCTCCCATTTCATTGTTCATCCATCTTATGCCCAGTTCAAGTCATTCGTCTGTGTGCTGGTGATCATCACTGCCACCGACTCTTCACGCGTCTTACAGTCCCTTAAACACAGCTAAGATGTTTTTACGTCTGCTCAGGATTTTGTCAACATGGCATGTGTTGGCAGTGATTTTATTTCTCGGAGAATCATGGAGTGAGCACATGGAGCGTATTCCCTCCCCCTTTCCTCCAGTGCTACTGTATGCAGGATATCTTGCAAATGCAGGGTTTTTTCTGGGTTGCCACTGGTCATGTATCATCGCCGTGGAAATTATGATTTCATATGTCACCAAGTAAATGAAGAGCAATCTCCATGAATTAATAACCTCTCATCATTTTTTATAGTCAAAAAAGTTAACTGAATAATAGAGGGTGCCACCATTGCTCTAAAAAGCGAAAGGTCACTGTCAAGAACTCTGTGCAGAGTTCTGTGGCCATCTGTGGCAAACTCATACCCATTGACAGCCTGTCTCTTCCTTCAGTCAACAGTGTGGTGATCACTTCCCACCACAGTGAAAATGTAGATAGATGTGATCCCCAGTGATTCTTGAGTACTGCAAGCCTTGTGGCATTTCAGTTACTACTCTTACTCTAGCATGTTCCATATATATATATATATATATATATATATATATATATATATATATAAAGAAGAAATGATGAATGATGATAGAATGCTCATGATTAAGGAAAAAATACACACTCCCAAACATACACATGCAAGCATGCATGTACTGAGTGCAACCAGGCTAAAATGCATCCAGGCTTTTATTGAACTTTACGCTTTTAAGTTTTTTTTACTACTAATAGGTAACTCAACACAAAAGTAATCAATCAGGTAGATCTCTGTGAGTTCGAGGCCAGACTGGTCTACAGAGCGAGTTCCAGGACAGCCAGGGCTGTTACAAGGAGAAATACTGTCTTAAAAATTTCAAAAAAAGTAGTATTACTATTACTACTGCCAATACTACTACTAATAATAATAACAACAAATATAATAACAGTAATAGTAATAACTTCATCATCATTTCTAAAGAAAATTTTGAGTGTTGCATGTTTAATGTGTTGCAGGATGTGTATGCACTGTTTTTAGTCATTACTTTCAGCAAAGAAACATTGATCACAGACAATGTGAAAGTTTCCTTAACAGAATGAATTTGAAGTTAATACAGGTAGCCAGTTCCTGACTCAGGAGAGACATGCGGCTGGAATGCTTCCGTTCAGGCTTTGTAAACACTTCTTAGTCTTGTGACTCAGCACCGGCTCAGCAAGACTCTGTCTCCTCTCCTCATGGACACTTGCAATCCAAGGTCCTCAAAGTCCATTTCAAACTGGGAACCTCCCTTGAATTATTAACACTACTACGGTATTTTCTTAGACGATAATACGGTTGCTATTAGAAAATGTCATCCAATTAGAAGCACTGGGTGTGAATGAAGCTCAGCAAAGCCTCTTTTGTTGAGATAAACTCAAAGTCAGACCCACAGGCTTTGTTTGAGGCTAAAGCCTCCTGTAGTCCTTCAGGAGACCAGGTTGTTATATCTCCTCCAGTTACTCCACAAACAGGAGAGAGACTACCACTTATTTGCATCTTCGTAAGTTCCAAAAATGTTTAAAGTATTGTGAGTTAATGGGAAATCTGAAGCAAGCAGTAGAAGGGCTGCCTAAGTTCAGGTGTAGGTATTTTTTCAATAAATGGTTTTTTGCCCTCCCCCAGCTCCTCCCAGCTCCTCCCCACCCACACAATTCAACATCCTTTTGAACTCCCCCATTAAACAGATACCTAAAAGAATCAGTAACCATAATATTTTAGCAAAAGACCTGTCGGTTTTATCTTGGCTGGAAATTGCCGTGGTCTTGTCATCATGGGTACAAAAGGACAAAGAGCTCTGCTGTGTTAATAGTATGTTTTATATTGCAAGGTATTTATCTCTCAGTTAATAAGTAGAAAACAAATACCAGGTGGTGTTGCCACACGCCTTTAATCCCATTGCTCTGGGGGTACAGGTAAGGGGAATCTCTATGGGTTCAAGGCCAGCCTGGTCCACAGAGCAAGTTCTAGGACAGCCAGGGCTACACAGAAAAACGTTGTTTTGAAAAAAAATTAATAATAATCATTTTAGTTTTGTCACGGAGAATTAAGAGGCAAAGCCATGAGACGATATAGCTCATGCATGACTTTGGTTATTAAGCTTTTTTGGTTAAATATGATCTACAAAATGTCTTCTTTCATAAACCATGCATTTTTAGACACTCCTGTGTCAAAGGAGAGTTTGAATTGCTTCTTCTAATATAAAGTATGATTTATATTCACAAATACAATAGTATCTGTTGGTTTGCTTGTCTGCCATTCACAGGACAGCTAGATTAACCTCCATTCTTAGGGTCCAGAGACTGTAGTCACTGTCTCACGAGCCCTGGGAAGACCAAAGGTAGCTCAGCTATTAGGTAAGTGAAGACACCAGCAAGGACCACAGAGTGTTCAAGAGATGTCGCTGAGATTCTCCTTTGCAGAACATTCTTAAGTGTTATAAAACTGACTTGCTTCTTGGCAAATCCAGCAAGGTGAGTTCATTGTGTCTCCAGTCTGTACCATTAGCTCTCCCTCACCAAGGGCTTCAGGACACTGATCCTGATTGTTTTCTACTTTTCAGGCACTATTTGATAGGAAGCACCGGTGTGCTGAGCAAAAACACAGTTCAATGACTGCATCTGGAGCTCATCTTTGCTTCTGCCTCTTCCAGTTACTATCCTGGTAATGTGAGGAGTCGTTCCATTGAGCCTGGTGCTTCTTTTTTCACCTACAAAAGGAGGATCAGAGGGATAAGCTAGATGTACCCACTCAGTGTTTCTGGCTTTGAAATTCTCATCTTTTTTCACATAGAAGACTTCTTTCTGTTGCTATATTAGAGTATCACTTAGAGTGACACTGGACAGATTCCTTACAGTTATTTAAATTTTGAAATTCATATCATGCCCCATTTTCCTTTCTCCCTTCAACCCTACCCATGCACCCTTTAATATCTCTCAAATTCATGGCCCACTTTTTTCCTTAATTGTTGTTGTTGTTATTGTTGTTGTTAGTGGTGGTGGTGGTGGTGGTGTGTGTGTTTGTGTGTGTGTATGCATTCCAAAAGGCATAAATATAACCTGCTCAGTCCATATAATGTACATGCATGTATATGATCTCAGGGGTGACCACGTGATGTTACATAGCTCATGCTCTTTTCCTGGGACAGACCATTTCTCTGAGCATTCTCCAGTTGCCTGCAGCTCTTTGTCTAGATCCGGGGCTCTGTGAGGTCTCTCCCTTTCATGTTAGCATGTCCACTGCCATTGGACTGATGAAAATGCAAAGAACAAGAGATAGTTTGGTACCCAATAGCAACAGATACATCTACTGCCCAATACCTGCACTGACCTGCACAAGGGGCTCAGGGATCATGGCAGAAGATCTGTGTGTCTCTGAGAAGTGTTGGAGAGGTCAACATGGCTATCTAAACAAATCCTGGACAATGGACAGTTTTTCCATGAAATTTTTTTAAGCCAGTGACTGTTCAGTTCTAAAATGATGTCAAAATTCTCCTGAGTTTCACAGTACAATTATATATATAATATGTTATATATATATATATATATATGTTATCTGGATTTTCTCAACTCCTTGTCACTGCACATCTCAGCTGCTAAAGTGTTACCTTTATTCTCCAAATACAGAAATAAAAACACAATGTTTAGAACCTCTCGTCCCTTCCATGCCTCATTCTCCTTGCTATCTTTCCAGAATATAGCAATCGCCTACTGTCTTCTTAGCACATGGTTTTCATTCTCAGAATTTGAGCTGCCTTTCTGGCCTCTATGACTTCATTGAAATTTCACCCTCTCTACCCTCGATTTTGTGATGTCTTTCTTCCTTCCTTCTTTCCTTTCTTCCTTCCTTCCTTCTTTGTTACCTTCCCTCCTTTTTTCTTTCTGTCTTTATTTATTTCTTGTCATTTTTTTCTTGTTATTGTCTTAGATTTTCTAGGGAAGTGCTCTCAAGGTACCACAGGTAGACTGGGAATTCCCATGTCATCAGGCTGGCCTTGAATTACAGTTTTTCCACCTGGAATTGTACATATGTGCCCTCAAGCTTGAATTCTTATATAATGCTGAAATCCTAGCTCAATGTCTCTTTTGCCTCCACGGCCTTAATTGATCTAACAAGAAAAATGTATTTCTGGTTGCCACTGTACCACTGCCATTGTGTGCATTCCCAGGTTCATTTATTAAAGGTATTGTATTGTTTTACTGGGAGGTCTGATTGGTTGATTAATGTCTATGTTATGTAGAAGCAGAAGGAAATGTTTTTTATGTCACTATTGCTTCAAATCAAGTCGTTAAACATCTCTTCTCTGACTCTAGATGCAAGCTTGGATGAATTCCTTATTCCTCATCTTTCGCATGTGTGAAAAACTTAATGCTGTTTAACACTTAAAAAAAAGTTGTCATCCAACGCAAATTTTCTATTCTTTTCTATTTGGGCTTGCCTCAGCCTCAGAGAGAAGAGTGGGTGGGATATGGGCAAAGGCTCCCTTTTCCCCTTTTCCCATTTTCCCTTCCTTGGGCTTCTTTCAATTCTCTGCTGCTGTAGGACCAACCAGCCAGGTCAGGGGAGAAAGAATTGAATGAATAGAGAAACATTTTGTCTTTCTGGTTTTAATCTGCTCTTGTCCCTCGAGTGTGACAAATGACAAGACACGGGTTGTTTGTCGCATGGAAACCTTTTGTTACTAAATTGGAAACCATTTGTTGTCATCAGCTTAGGATGTCATAACAAAACACCACAGACTGGATGTCTGGACATCTAATTCATCACACTTACGGAGAATATAGGACAAAGAGAAGAGTGTCAGCATAGCACCATGAAAGCCCCACTGCTGTGGCCTCAACTGAACCAAATGCCCCATCTTCAAATACCCATCCTATTGGGGTTAGGCCTTCAACACATGATGAGGGACAGAGTTGGTTCAATCCTCTGCATTCTACTTGCTCTTAACCATTCACTGAGTATCCCCTCGTATGAGAAATGTCCCTCCCAGCTGCTAACTCTGACTGTTCTTTAACCCCTAGTTACCCTCTCATACTCTGTTGAGACTAATGTGTCCTTCCAGCCAGGGTTGAACTTTAAAACCTCCTTTTGAGAATCACTTAGCCCCTCATACTCTCCTTCTACCATGGAAGCCCAGTTTCTTTACACTGCAGTTCTCATTGCCCATCCAACATTATGCCATTTGTCCACAAAAATCTTCAGGTAGAGAAGATGTACCCATTCTCTCCCATCTCGTATTACATGCTCTGAGTAGTTAGTGTTGCCCTGGAGCCTGGGGCAGGAATTCCCTCTCAAGCAGTTCTCTGGGGTTGCTGGGTACCTAGAATGCAAGTGATACTCAGAGCCAACTCCTCATATTTTTCCTATATTTTAAAATGGATTCATTGTTTTATTTATGTGTGTATATGTGTTTTATGATTGTTTGCTTATATGTGCAGGTACACATGGTGATCTAAAAAAGGCACTCGATCCTCTAGATCTGGAGTTGCAGATGTAGTGAGTCTCATAAGGGTGCTGGGAACTGAACTCCAGTCCTTTGAAAACGCATCAAGGACTCTTTAAGGTAAGGGCTAAGGCACTTTTCTTTCTAATCACCCCGACTAATATATTAAATCCTAATCTTCAGCAACGTAATCCGAGGGTAAAAATGCTATGAAAACGTGCATGGCATAGTCTGGAAGCTACAAACAAGAATTTGTAGCTGGAATGTGATTAGCAGAGAAATGATTAACAGGCTGAAAACAAATATAAACAAGACTGAGATCCCTTAATGTCTCAGGATGGGATAAAGGTCTGGCTTCTACTCTAGTGTAGTAGATGACCACGGGAAGGCTTTCAGTAGAGAGAAATTATGAGTAAAGCTCTTAAATTTAACGATAACAAAACAGAATTCCATTATCACCTGTTTCTCTATTCAGGTCTAATGCAAATCCAAGAAGCAGAAGGAAATTGTCTGACTTTTAATTAAATGTACGAATATTTTAAAACATTTTAGAAACGACTAGAAATGGTTACAAGATGAGATTGCATTCACATAGATCATTTAACCACAAGGGGCCACCATTACATTGGTCTCTAGTGGAAGCAGGTAGCATTCAGAAACAAAGGCCACCTTTGTTGTATTTTAGCCCTGGACATGTCTTTTGACCTCGGAGTTTCATGCTTTTGTTTTGCTAAGCAAAGCAAATTATAATGGAATCTATCTACAGCGCTCATCTAAGGGTTAAATTATATGATATACATAGGATGCTGGAACATGTGGCCATAACATGGTAGCATTAAAGAAAATATTAACTGTTACGTGCAGTTAATTATTTTAACCTGCAGACAGCACATCCAGATTAATGTAAACATCAATGACAGATTTATACACTGAAGATAAGCATTATGTTCATTAAACATTAGAAAGATTATATGCTAGATAGAGAACTGACAGTGCCAGCATTCTGGTAATACTTTGCAAAACTTTGACTTTAGCAAAGTCATTGAAACCACAGAGCACCAGTAGTTAAATAGAGAGCAAAGAAGCAGACAGAGTCATAAGTTCTTAATAGCTTTCCTCTAAATTTTTATGAATTTTAACCTTTCTTTCTCATTTGAGATAATTTTCTTTCTTTCGAGTCTACACACAAATGGAATTCACTCCAAAATTGATCAGGGTCTCCACCTAAATAAGGTTTGCTCATAATTTTCATCATGCCCAACTTTGAAGACACTTGAGATAAGAGAGATTTAGAGGGATTATATGTATATATATATATATATATATATTGGTAGATTACAGATACCAAAGATCCAAAATAACTGTTACTGTAAATCTTTCCAAATATCAGCTAGGAAGCTGGCTGAAAACTACTCAGGAAAATTCTCCCTTCAGTTGAGTATGCAGTAAAAATTTATTTTGTCTATCATTCATTTGCTAGGTGTCTCTTAAGAAACTATGCCATGATCCCAGAAATTCAGTTTAAAATTGATATACTTCCAAAACTCTTTGAAGCTGTATGATTGCAAGGTTGTTCTTTTTCTTTAATTCTTCAACTGAATAGAATTTAGATTTGGTTGAAGACACTTACAAAGTTTCATTAAATATGTAAAGATCTTAATCAGATTAAAACATTGCACCAAAAAACTTCTGCTACTCCTATCCACCCTTTCTTTCAAATATCTCAAAAATAAATTTGACCCAAGAAATGAATGTTCAAAGACTTGGCAATGCCACATGGCTATGATCTGAAGTGAGGGATACTCAAAAAATGCCACACGGCTATAATCTGGTGTGATGGATACTCAGCTGCACAACCTTCTGGAGACCTTGCTTCTATCTAATGACAGACAGCAAAACTCTTTCCCTGCTTCTTATTAGCAATGGGATCTTTTACCAAGAGATTTCAGAACAAAAGGTAAGAAAGACAGTTAATTATAGTACAGACCTCACATGCAGAGTTAATGAATTTTAATGCACATCAATTAATAACTAATTGGGTTTCTGTCTGACGATAGATGGAGATGCTGGGTTATGACAAGAGAAGAGGCTCTCTTTAAAAGACAGTCACCGTTTTCCTAAGGCCCTGTGTCCCTCGCTCTTCCTGTCTTTATATCTAAATCAGAAATAAAACATTTGGATATTTTAAAGATTTATAAAGCTTTCTAAAATTCAAAATTTGCATGTATGTATCAGCATTTAAGAGCATAAGATTTGTCTTAGTAAACAAAGTGAAATTTTTATAGTTTTACATAGAGTGATGGTGTTTTAATTCACTTTTGCATGGCTCGTAAAACAAGGCAGTTGATATTTTAAATTTTAAAAATAAATATTTGGGATGGTAACAGTAAAAGGAGCAACAAAACAAAATAAAAAGGGTTCAAGGTCTTACGTTTACTTCCTGGCTAGTGAAAGGGAATTAGATTAAACACTATGAGTTTTATGAATCCAGTGTGGTTCCGTGTCGGCACCTCTAAGGGAACCCTCTACTTAAGAATAACTATTAGGCTGATTATCAAAGAACATTTTCCTGCCCCTTGCCTCTTAGTGCATGCCAATGAGCAATTGGAAATTAGAACGATGGGCTGCAGCAAGTGAGCTGTTCTTTCACTTCCTAGAAAAGAAAGAACTGAGAAAACTGCACAACAATACAACTGCAAAGCTCCTGAGCAGAGCAGGCAATCCTCCCCACTGGAAACCAAGCTAGCAGACAGACAACAGTCCTGCAAGCCCAGAAAGCTGGGGATGAGGGGAGGCGGCTGCCCCTAGCCTGAGGGTCTGAACTCAGACCCACACAGAGGGAGGAGAGAACTGATTCCTACACTGTCTTCTCCCTCCATAGGCACACAAATAAGTAAAATCTTCAATGTAAAACAAACAAAAAGAACAGAAATGCAATTGTCTAAGCATAACATAGGTATCTGTTTCTCTTTTCTTATACTAACTGTCCAACTTCTAACAAAACAAACAAACAAAAGACAGAAGAAAGAGAGGAGGAGGAATAAGAAGAAAAGGATTATTTAAAGATCTGGCTGGAGAGATGGCTCAGTGGTTAAGAGCCCTGACTGCTGGGTTTGACTCCCACTATCCATCCACACAGTGGCACACAGCCATTGTTGACTCCATTCACAGGGGTATCTGATGGCCACAATGGGCACTGAATGCTCAAGCTTTACATGCACACAAGCAGACAAAACACCCATACACATAAAATAATAAAAATAAATAAAGTAAAGTAAAACTTTAAAAAGTATTTGAAGATGTTTTTCTATTTTTATAATGTTTGAAAGGAATCACCAGAACCAGACTGATATCATAAGGGTACCAAAAATAGCAAACATGGGATTTAAGAAAACCGAAATTCATGTGTTAAAGATCCTGTGCATAAATAAGGAGATTAAATGGGGTAGGGAATGGGAGGGCAGAAAAGAGGAGGAAATATGAAAAGGGATAACAAACATTAATGGCCTTTCAAAAAGCTCTATGGAAACCTATAACTGTAGAAAATGCCGAAAATACATACAGATACAAAAGGATTTTAAATAGAGTTAGAATATAACAGGGGAGAGAATGCCCCAACTAGATCTAGTACCCAATCAAATAAAATCCGAGTACCCAGACTGGGTTACATCTTTTTGAGTTGTTAGCCAGGGGGGGATTCCCTTGACTCCACCACACAGGCATTACAAGCTACTGTCAAAGCTATTGATTACCCTCCACAAGCACACACACACACACACACACACACACACACACACACACCAAAAAAACCCAAAAAACAAAACAAAACAAAAAAACTGGACCTCTGAATCACAGTGACAAGATGAAGGTGAAGAAGCCCACAAGCACAAACTCAAAGTTGCACACATAAAGTCAGGTCCCCATTTGCTATCCTGTTTTCTGTGAGCAAACAAAAAAAGGAAATGCACAGCAGAGCTCAGTTGCCTAGAATTCTAGGATCTCCCATCACCTTCACAGATACGCACAGATTCTGCCACCAAACAAAAGCTCTTGCTATTTTTGCTACACTGACTCTCATCAGTGGAGCTGCCCAGATGCCAATATACACTGCTCCCCACCAATCCTAGAGCTGCAACCACTTGCCCATCCCCAGATGTCCAGCAGAGTTGCCGTTACACATACATCTCAGGTACCAGTGTTGACCCAAATATGTTCAGCCAACCTTATAATATAGTACCAAGAAAGTCTTTCTCTGCTGCAACTTTCCCTAGGGCCAGACAGGAGTCTAGAAAGACATGGATAGAGATCTTATGACCAGACCTTCCAGCTGTTGCTGCCACCACAGACATCACAAGCTTTGCTAGATGGCCTTTCCATCCATCACCATCACTGACCTCAGATGACAGAGTGGCTGCACTGTCCTTGCCAGTGTCTTCATAGCCACATGCCTGTAAAGAGCTTTCCTCCTTGAAAGCAGTCTCTATAGTCTGGAAAGTGATATTCATGCGTTCAAGTATACAGAAAACAATGCAAGCCTATAAGTATTCAGGATGCAACCAAAAGAAGACAGCAAACTTCCAGTCACTAAGCCAAAATAAATTAATTTATTTTTCAAGGAACTAGAACCAGTTAGTTAGGAAGCAAAACTAATAAATATTAACCTTAAAGGAAAATGATATAAAAATTGAACAAACCAAGAGTTGATTATTTGAAAAGAGAGACAACAGCAACAAGATAAAAATTTATAGCTAGAAGAAAAAAGTAATCATTTAACAGCATTCTTCAGAAGCAGAAATATATTCCTAAACTCTGAATGAAACCATCAAAGACGTTGAAAAGTCAAGTTAACCTTGAGTAGGAAAAATGAAAATGTCAACAACTTCATGCTTCCTGGTTTCAAAATACATTACTATCTTTACAAACTCAAGGTAGCAGAGTAGAAACAGGACCCAGAACATAGTTCAGGGAGGTGAGATTACACAGTAGGGAATAGCACACACCAGAGGCCATGAGCTTCAGTTACAGCACCATGGAAAAAGCCAGGCCTGGTCATATGAGCATACACACCTGGACCTCCAGCAAAATGGGGAGAAGAGCAGGGAGGGTACTGAATGTCAGGTCAGCTTTAGGGTCAGTGAGAAGCCCCGTCACCAAGAATAAGACACCGATGTCCATTTCTTCTCTGTTCCAACACACACACACAGAGAGAGAGAGAGAGAGAAAGAGAGAGAGAGAGAGAGAGATACACACACAGGAGGAAAGGAAGGAGAGATAAGAGAAGGGGAGAGGGAAATGAAAGTATTTTATTTTAAATAGTATCTAAAAGTATAGTTCATCCAATGGCACATGCTGTTTTCAATCCCTACTTAGTTCAAGGATATTTCTGAAGAAAGATACAAATAAATAATATTTTAGTGATTGCCAACATTTGTTCTCACACTAGACATTTTTGAATGGACTTTTTAAATGATGCCCTGCTGCACGATGTTCATCGTCATTTTAAGGTTTTCTTTCATTGGGTTGTGCACTTGGTCATAGACGTCTTACCACCTTCTTTGACTGGGTGCTGCCTGCTGTATTAAAAATGGGAGGCTTCCCAAAGTGCTGTGCGTCTTCACTATTTGGCTAGCTTCCCATATGGAGAAGTAAGTGCTCATGATGATCTGAAGAACTGTATTTGCATATTACTTTTTAAGCATATAATTATCTCCTATATTTTGGGAAGCATTTACGTATAGGCCTACAGCACACTGTATGTTTTCTTCAAAAGGCAAAGGAGCTAAAAATGAATGTGTGGAAAATGTGGCAGTCATATCATGCTAGCTGTGTTTGTTACTGTGCCATTATATGATTTAAAATCCACGATGAAAAAGAGTGTGCATAATACTTACTGTGTGTTTCTAATTGGCACAATTTGTTAATACAGTCCTTGATGCCAGAATTTTGTTGTTCACATATCTGATTTAATATAATTAAATGGCAGGCATTTTTTTCCTTGCAATTTTGGAACATCAGAACAAACAGAAAGACCATGCCCATGAATACTAATTAATAGTTGTTCTTGCTAAATATAAATTGCCTTCTTCAAAGACAACTATGATAAAGATGCTTAAGAATGATTGGATGAAAAATCTGTCTCAAAAGCTAAAACTGTATCAAGGTTTTCTGGGCTCCTTTTCTTTATTCCCCAAGCACACAACAGCTTATGCTTTGGCAATGTGGTTAAATAAAACCTTTGCTTATCTTTCACTTACTAGGATCCATATTCACATTGGCTTTTAGTAATTGGGAAGTTACCCAAGGAAGCAGGTAGCAATTTGAGCACAAAGTCTAAGACTGTACCTACCCTTCTCTATGGGTAGTGCTGTCGTTACCTTAGTTACAGCCTTCCCCCAAACCCACTGATGACAAGAAACACTAGTGCAGCATTCAATAGATTCATTCCTCTGCCAAAGATTGTTTGAGCATCTACTTGCTGTCATGGGCTCTGTAGGTATTGGGAGAAAATTATTAAAATATTTTTTGCTTTTAAAAAGATGATCCAACAGTGAGAATTAAATTAACTAGAACAACAGAGTAAAAACAAATATGCCATAACTCAAGTCTATAACACAGCTTAGGGATACAGGAAATTTGTTATAATGACTGTGTAACGAAATTTGAAATCAGGCATTCTGACGCCTCCAATGTTGGTCTTTGGCTAGGATTGGTTTGGCTCCTTGGGATGTTTTGTCTTCCATATGAACTATATTATTTTTTATATTTGGGTGATAAGTGTCATCAGAATTTTGATGGCAAATAGTATGATATTGGTACAAAAGCTGAAACATAAATAAATAGATATAAACTAAACACCAATAATAATCCCATTCTGCTGTACCGAGTGTATTTTCAACAAAGGAGCCAAACCACACATTGGATAACACATTCTCTCAAACAAATAGCACTGAAAAAGCTTGAGATGTAGAAAAGACAAAGCTGGGTTCCTGTCTCAGACTCTGTACAAAACAATAAGAAACCTTAAACAAAAACAAATTCTTTAAAAGAATCAAAGACTTTAATACATGAAATTCTCTGTAGAGCACTTCAACATACAGACATAGGCAAACCCTTCTTGACAATCACACTAATAACGCAAGAAATGAAATCAAGAGTTGACAAATGGAAGCAATTCAGAGAAGAGACGGTCTAGAGAATGGAAAAAAATCTTTATCTGCTAGAGAGTTGGCATGGAGACTAAAATCTAGACTAAATAAAGAACTCCAAGCATTAAGTTACAAAATATCAGGCAATCCAATCAGTAAGAGAGCAAATGAAATAAATCAAGCTATCAAAAGGTGCAACTACATATGACCGACTCGGGCATGAAAAACATCCGCAACAGTCATCAGGAAAATGACAGTTAAAATTGACTCGAGACTCTATCTTATCCAAGTAAGAACAACTTTCAACCAAAAACAAAACCAATAAGCAAACAGCAAAACCAAGTGATGGCGAGTGCCAGCAAGGGCGTGAGCAAAGAGGAAGCTCGAATTCACTGTAGCTGGGGGTATAAACCTGTGCAGCCCCTATTAAAATCAGTATGTGAGTTACTCCAAAACACTAGGACTAGAACTGCCGAGTGACCCGCCTATACCACCTTTGGGGATGTTTTCCAAGAAATATAGACAGCTTGCTGTAGCAGATTAATAAAACCCCAAAGACAGATGTTGGGGTTCATTACACAAATACCTGCACATCTGTGTTTGTTGGTCACATTTCACAATAACAGACTTGTGAACACTGGTGGGTTTTCACATCTTACTGGGTAAAGGGAAAAACTGTGCATAGAGAATGGAGTGTAACTTGGTCATATAGAAGAATGGAATTATGTCATTTTCAAGAAAATGAAGATGTCATAAAACAGTTAAGACTATTAGTCTTTGTATATTGAAAGAAGCCCAGGTTTGAAATGATACTACTTAAAACAACATTAGTACTTTTGTGATGAAACATATATAAAAAAAGGGTATGACAATTGTGGTTTCCTAAATAGCATTCCAAGTTACCAGAGAGATGTCTGTACAGCTGAATTTGTTTCCATTCATACATTTAAATTATTAGTACACATAAAGTCTGGGCTGTGTAAGTGTGAAGTCACATCCCATGATACTTTTTTCACTTTCAAACTAAAAGCGTGGATGTTCAGAGTATAATTAAAGAACATGACCCAGTTCTGATTATGTGATTTTAAACATTTTTTTTCACTTGACAAACTTTTAAAGTGTTTGAAAGCCCAGGGAAGCAAAAGGAGGAGAATGCGTCTGTGTCTTGTCTTCTGAGAATGAAATGTTCTAAAAGACCAGAACGAAGCAGAACACTCGCTGGAAGAGAGTAATGACAGGACAAGCAGTCCACTTTGCAGACTGCTGGCTGAGCCACAAATAAACTGAAGATCCAAATGGCATACGGGATCCAGAATAGGCATAGAGCCTTTTAAAGATCACGTCTCTGAGCAGCACAAATGGTACTTATCTTGAGAAAAGTAACTGACACTAATACAGAAAAAAAATGCAGTGAAGTTTTAAATGCAACAAAGACCATTTTTATACTGGATTCAACACTAATCACTCAAGCTCGGCAACCATTTTCTCCCCTCCTCCTCTCCTTGTCATTTGGCACACTGCCTGTTTCTCTTCCTGTGTATGCTGGGGTGGGTTCCGAAGGGTTGGCTACACCAGGACACAGACTCAGCAGAAGCTTCAGGATTGCACCTTTCGTACTGACTCTGGATGTGTCTGATCTACTTTATCTGTCGCTAGACAGGGATCAAACCCTTTCAAGGACCGATGGGTTCTGAGCCCTGATCTCAGTCTTGGTGCAAATCAGATCTAATCAGAGTACAGAGAAACATGAGAATTTGAAACCTTCCAAAATGAAATGAAATTGATGTATCTTTCCCCCCAACTGTAGTCTGATAAATAATCCAATGGTGAATTGTCAGAAGCATGTGATTTTACCAAATGAAATGAAGCTCCTTGGCAATGAGGCTGAACATTTTCCTTTCACCCACATCATCTGCCCTGCTAGCGTCTAGTTTTAATGGTCAAACTGGAATCTGAAACAGATTTATTTTATTTAAGGGTTTTCTTTCTGTTTTACAAACAATTTTCTTCATCCTGATAGCCTTTAAAACAATGGAAATATTTGTTCTGTTTTAGTAGATGCCCAAGTTCTTCCTGATAGCTAAAAATGCTGTAAATACAGGCCTTTACATGAGGACTCTCCGAAGACTGTCTTAGGACAGTGCTACAGATCAACGGTGAAAGTTTGTAGAACCACATGCAATGGGAGATAGACCAACAGTAACAAGACAAAGAACGGCTTTATTAGTTTTTAATGGAGATTGCTTGCTGCCCCTTTTGTCCGTCCAGGTGTTTATTCAGAGCTTCCCACTATCTTCCTTCAAACTGCTGCACACTGTAACTAATAAAATATTAAAACCCCAAACCTGGAAAACTTAGGAAAAAATATTAGAGAATTTTATATGAGATTATAAAAGTACTCCAATGATTTACTTTAAGAGACACCTTCATTGCTTCCATGTGCAAAGACTAATGATGGCCCCGGGGCTGGGACGGGCCTGAGTGCTGCACAGACGTGCGTTGCCAGGGAGGTGATAAAGCTGCATCTCCATGCTTTCTCACTGCAACCCACATATCTTTATCGATTTCTTGCAAGAAAACGATAGTCTATGTATTCTCTTATATAACTGGACTGTTACAACCCTGGTTTTCTTTCACTAGGACACATCTTTTGTTCTAGTATCTAAGCAGGGGGATGGCAACTGATTTTTATGCCTTATGCTGGGATGGAATGAAAGGAGCACCATTTCATTAGACCTAGGATGCTGACATTTGCCTACATCTTGTTTGTCCCATTACGCAGGATCCCTTTTATTAAGATGTGATATCTTTCATACTGGTGTTCTCATTTCTTGTCTTTCCTCCTAGTGGTAGTGAATGCTGCATGGTTTTGCTGGTGACAGCTGAGTAAAGTTGCACTTGGCTTTTCTCACAGATAAAATGTTAAGGTGTCCTCGCTATAGTCTCCTCCAGAAAACAGGACAAAAATGAGGACTGTCTCCTATTGAGTCTTGTTGAGACATAGAAATAGAGAAAGACAGCTTTTCAGTTCAGAAAATATGAAGCTGGCAGCCAGTAAGAAAGTGCATTTTTGTTTGGTTGGTTTTTTTTCGTTTTTTATTTTTCCTTTTTCCTTTTTGCTTTTTTTTTTTTTTGGTTTGGTTAGTTGATTAATTTATTTTTTTAAAAGCAGGTTTGTTCTGCAGTCTAGACTGACCTTAAATTTGCCATCCTCCTGTCTGGGCATTCCTATCTCTGGAATTATAGGTGTGTTCAAACCATACCTAGGTTTGAACCTATTCTTACAAAGCCAAGTTGTCCATAAAACCTTGGGTATCTCTCTTATTTGATTTAACAAACAAGAAAGAGAGATGGGATATTGATTCTCATCCAAGATGTGGGCATTTTCTCTCTCATCAGGGAACCACAGAATGTGCTGCTGTTTCTAAATCCTTCAATTTGGGATACTATTCACGAATATGATACTGCTGTGGGGGAAAGCAGTGCTGTTTCCAGGATCTAGAGATCAGCAAGGGTGGGATGGGAGCGGTCCTGTAGACTTACATCCTCGGCCCTTTACCATCCCATCAATCTTGGTCTCTCCATGTCTTAATCTACTCTTCTGAAGAAAGGCTAATTATAGGTTGAACCTCATAAAGTTGTGATAAAAACATGTAAAACAATATATACACACACTGAGCAGGGTGATAATTTTGTATGACTGTTGTTTATTGATCTTATAAAATTAAGTCATTTAGTTACCAGAATATAAATACATCTTTGTTTTGAAAATAAGCAGAAATGTTTAATACTATTTGAAATAAAAGCTAGATTTAATGTTTTGAGAAGCATTTATGCTGGCAAAAAAAAAACCAGTGGAGAATTACCAAAGATAAATATCAATATTTGTTCCATCAACCACCTTAGCAAAGAAAGATGAGAAAGATGCATTCGGGGAGGTCAGAGACTTTCTGCTGCCGTGATCAAACACCATGACCAAGACAAGCTAGAAAAGAAAGAGCTCCCTTGTGTTTATGGCTCCAAGATGGCAAAAGCAAACTGGGGATTCACTTCTTGAACTGCAAGCAAGAAGCAGGGAGATCAAACCTGGAGTGCTGTTGCACTTTGAACAAGCCCACATCCAGGTGTATACTTCTTTTAGCAGGGCCATGTCTCCTAATCCTACTCACACCGAACCACCAAGTGAGGGTCAAGTATTCAAACATCTAAGGCTACTGGTGAAATTCTCAGACCACCACGGGGCATTAGAGAAAGCTTGACTATTTTTGCCATTCAGTATTTTGATAGAGATGTGTATAATTTCACAGACCACTTCCCTTTCTTTTTAACAATGAAATTACCGCTGATAGTGAAGCACTTTAACATGATATCTAGTGTGCCGCCTGTTGGAAAGTCATGTAATTGTTTCATCAAAAATGGTTAAGGAAAGTGGAATTTTAATTTTTAGTGCTGTTACAATTGCTCCTGGTCTCTATTTTCTATCTTTGCTTTTCCAGATGTGAGCTTTGCAGTAACAACCCCAATACCCTTCAGTGATCTGGTTATTTTCCTTGATAGCACCTGAAAAACTTCCCAATTGCTTGTTGATGCTACTCTAGTTCAGGAGCCGATCATTCTTGCCTTCATCATTAAGGAGATAGGCTAAGCTTTGCACCCTTTGGAAATTTGTTTTCTGGGGTGCTTATCACCCTTCCAGAACTGTCTTTAATTGGCTATCATGACATTGGCTCCTTTTCTTCCTTTCGAGAATCCTGTAGTCTACATTTCTCACAATTGATTTCTGGCTTTGGCCATCTTTTACCCCAGTCCTTAAGTGGTCCACCTTATGCTCTGATGGTGGAGTTCTTTATTATTTACTGTTCTTCTGACTTTACTATCATCTGTGGTAACAGAAGCTTGTGCTATGGAGTGTTCCCTCTGTCTCTCTGTTTAAAGTCAGTTCTGGAAAACACAGATCACACTGGCTCTGAGTTTTTTCTGATAATTTTCATCTTAAAGGGACAAGGTGATTTTGTGTCCATAAGTCTCTGAGAACACAAATTAACCAAAGACTAAATTCCTTCTTGTCTTTGAAACATTCTATAACTGAACAGTAAGATTCTTCTGTCCTCACCTACAAACAGGATCAATGCAAGTGCAGAGAGAATGAAGACATAAACCTTCCCTCACTTGCACATGCATTAATTCCAAACTTCTGGTGAAATCTGAATAAAAGATGCAGAAATTTTGGGAAAATGCTTTTTAAAAATTGAAACACTGAATACACTGTTCATAGATTAAGAGAAGAAACCAAAACCATGTTTACAGTGGGGAGAAAATCTTGTATTTACTCCCTAAGGGTCTTGGACAGAGGTTGTAAATATGTCTTGTTGAACAAAGGTAATACTGCAAAGCTAGCTTCCCATGTAGGTACTGTAGATTACACCATTTTAGGTATCACGACTGATGTACAGTTCTGTGGAGGGATATTTCCTGAAAATGTCTGAGTCTGTTACATGGGAAAAACCACAAATGGCCTCCTTTTGTATTAGTTTGTTCTGTATGGAGGACAAGATTAAACAGATAAATTACGTAAAACGATAAATACGTCATAAAATAGGAACATGTCAGAAATACAGGTCAGGTCAGCCTGCATACAGAAAGATGTTTGGCGTGTTTAAACAGCAAGAAGGTCTTGTGTATCTGGAGCAGAATGGGTGAGTTGCAGTTCTTTGCTTTCACGTGTCCACTGTATAGAGTCCACTAACCCTTTGATGACTTAGAGCAAGGGAGCAGGCATGGTTTTACATTTAATGGTTTAAAATAATTATCACAGCTGATATCTTCTCTTTGTAATTATGGGGTGGTATGAGTATATACATTTTCCTGCAAATGTATCTCTGTGTATGAATGTGGGAGTCAGAGGTCAATGGTCAGTATCATTTGTTCTTATTTTCTACCTTAGTACTTTGAAACAGAGTCTCTGATTGAAACTTGGAGCTCACTGATTGGCTAGATTGGGTAGCCACCAAACTTCAGAGATGCCCTTGTCTCTGCCTTCCCAGCTCTAGATTTAAACATGCCATAATATTCAGTACCTGCACCCCAACACACACACACACACATACACACACACACACACACACACACACACACACACACAGTGGGTTGTGCTGGGGATCTAACTCAGATTATCATGTCAACAGTGCAAGCACTTTACCTACTGAGACATCTTCCAGTCCCTGGCTGATATTTTTATCTGGAAAGTATGATGTGGAATCAGGTAGGACGATTAAGAGACTCTCACAGTGATTCATTCAGAGGGTTTGAATCTCATCTTCATTCAGAGTTTGGGTCTCCAATTAGACCCTCCATTAATGTAAGAAGAGTTACTGGAAGTTTTGTGATCTTAGCTTTCTGCTTTAAGTCATCAAAGTTGTGGACGCTTTTCAGGGATTCAGTTGTGCCACCAGAGGGAGCAGAGCTCTCCTTCCTTTCTCTGACCACTGAGCCAGTTCTGGGATCTTTCTTTCTTTTTTTAATTTGTGTGTATACATATTTATGTTTTAAAATGTTTCGAAGTATTTATTCTTCACTAATATGTATGTTTTAATTTTTCAGAACTTTATTTATTTATTATTGAAAATACATTCTTCCCTCATATAATACATCCCAACAGTTTCCCTTCCCTCCTCTCCTCCTGGCCACCACCCCACACCTTCTATCTCTCCCAGAGCCACTCCTCCTCCATGTCCTCTTCGGAAAGGAGCAGCAGTTGAACAGGACAAAACAAGATACAGCAAGGAAAGACGACAGCTATCTTGCCGAGGCTTAACAAGGCAGCCCAAGAAGAGGGAAAGCCACTTAAGAGCAGGCAAAAGAGAAATACACCCACTCCCACTGTTAGGGTTCCCACAAAAACACCAAGCTCAAGGCTATGACATACACATAGGACCTGATGCAGACCCAGGCAGGCCCTGTGGTTGCCACTTCAGTCTCTGTGAGCCCTTGTGAAACCTGACTCAGTGGACCATGTTCTCCTGGTGTCCCCAACCCCTCTGATTCCTACAATCTTTCCTCCCCTCTTCTGAGGGATTCTTCAGTCTCCAGGTGGAGGACCTGATTGAGATCTCTCTACATAATATCTGGCTGGGGGATCTCTGCACTGAGTACTATCTGCAGCTAGAGGAAGCCTCTCTGATGAAGAATGAACAATGCAAAGATCTATAAGTATTGCACAATTAAGAATCGTTACATCGTTTTTTGTTTGTTTGCTCACTTTTTAGACCAGTCATGCTTGGTTCTACCCTATGATTCTGGGCTATCCAGTCTCAGGTTCTTGGCCATCTAAGCAGTGTTAGAGTGGACCTCCAGTTAAATCAGGCATTGGTTGACCACTCCCATGAGTTTTACACTACCCATTGCCCTAGCATATCGTGCAAGCAGGACAGATTGTAGGTCAAGGTTTTGCTGCTGGATCGATGTTTCCAGGTTTCTCTTTCCATAGCTTGAAGAGTGCCTTCCCCACCAGACAGACTAGAATGTAGGGGTGAAGGCCCAATCCCAGACCAGCTCTACCTCTCTATGTTCAATGAGTTGAGAGGAAGTTGTCATCAGCAATGGGGCCCCTTGAGTCAGTTTTCAGAGGGTGAACTTCTGTCCTAGCATCAGTCCTGGTTGCTTACAGATCACTGTAGGACCTCTTTGGCCAACAGTTCAACGAAATATAACCCATTCCCACCAATGGACGCCTTGCCCACCTACAAAAGATGGCCAATTCAGGCGCTGTACCTTCTGTTACTAGGAGACCTCGCTGGGGTCAGCCTCATCGATTCCAGGAAGTTTTCTCTGTACTAGATTTTCTCAATACTCCTTAATGCCTCCCCCGACCCAGTTCCAGTTATCTATCCCTACACTTTCCCACCATCCCTACCCCCCACACCTGACCTTTCACATTCCTGTCCATACCTGCCTAAAGTCCACCCTCAGAAATTGTTTTATTTCCCCTTTTCAGGGAGATCCACACTTCCTCCCAGAGCCCTCTTTGTTGCTTAGCCTCTCTGACTCTGTGGCATATAGCTTGAATATCATTTATTTAATAACTAATATCCACTAATAAGCAAATACATACCACATGGCTCTGTGTTACCTCTTACACATGGATTTTTCTTTAATTCAGAGCCAAAGAATAAATCTCTCCTTGTGGGGCTGCAGAATCAGTGAATCTGTTATCAGCGCTTGCTGATAGGGAACCCTGGTTTGGTTTTCAGCATCCATGTCAGATGGTTTAGAATTGCTTGTCACTCCAGCTCCAGCAGATCTAATATTCTCTTCTAGCTATGAGTGTGCCTGTACAGAGGTGCACATACACGCTCATATTGACATCAATAAAATAAAATCAATATAAAAATATTGCAAATAAATGACATTAACTTCTCCCTGTCTCTCACTCTTTAGAAAGAAGATGCTAAATAAAGCACTAATGTTGGAGAAGTTGTCATTATGCTTATTGTTAATGAATTTAAGTGAGCCAGAATTATAGATGTTTATTAAGTGCCTAGTAATGCATCAGGTATTGTAAACTTAAAATATTTTGTTTGCTGCAGTTATGGAATGAAGTCTCATTATTGAGAGGATAAACTATTAAACTCGATATTGTTAAATCTTTACTAACTTTATGACATTGTTAAATACTGGTCCAATAATCAATAATAAAAATGTTACCTTATCTCAGTTGTTATGGATATGCTCATTGCTTTGGATAAGGACACTTGATGCAATTTCAGCATGATTAAGACAGGGCGTAGAGTTCCACTGCTTCTCCATTTCCCTTCAGAAAAGAGCAGGCCTCCTGGTGATACTGATCAAACATGGTATAACATGTTTGGCATATATCTTATGCCATAAGACAAGGCATAAACCATCATATCAAGGATAGATGAAGCAATCCAGAAGCAGTAAAAGGTTTCACAGGCAGGTGAAAGAGTCAGAAACACCCTTTCTCCCACTGTTAGGAGTCCCACAAAAACCCCCGAGTTAAACAACCACAGCATGTATGCAGAGGACCTAGCGCAGACCCATGCAGGCTCCGCAGTTGCTGCTTCATTGTCTTTGAGCCCATATAAGCCCTGCTTAGTTGTTTCTGTGTGCAGCATTCTCCTGGTGTTCTTGACCCCTTGGGCTCCATCAGTACTTCCTACCCCTCTTCTTCTGCATTCCCCAAAACTCAAACCAATGTTTTGCTGTGGGTCTCTGCATCTGCTCCCTTCCACCAGCTCCTAGAGGGAGCCTCTCTGATGGCAATTTGGCTAGACATTGATCTATGAATATAGCAGAATATTATGGGAATCATTTCACTGACTTTTTTTGTCAGTCATGTTTGGCTCTACCCTAGGTCTCTAAGTCATCCAGCTTTAGAATCCTAGTCATCCAAGTAGTGTTGGGCATGGGTTCTATCTCATGGTTTGGCCCCATCATCTTTAGTCCTTTAATTTTATTTGAGATGCACTTTTGCATATTTCACATTCAAGAAATGTTTTATTCACAAGATCACTTTTCATTATTTTTCAATTAATTGGATTGTTAAAGACTGAAATTCTAAAAGGAGACTTACTGGTACTCTTCAAAGAACACTCATTGTATGGAGTAAAGTTATTAAACAAAACCTTCATTTTTTATCTATATCCTCTTAAGGACCTCTAATATTAGACTACTTTTAAGCTCTTGTCTTTTTTAATTTTTTAATTAATTTTACTGAGCTATACATTTTCTCTGCTCCCCTCTTTTCCTTCCCTCCCCTTCAACCCTCTTCCATGGTCCCCATGTCCCCAATTTACTCAGGAGGTCTTGTCTTTTTCTACTTCCCATGTAGATTAGATCCATGTGTGTCTCTCTTAGGGTACTCCTTGTCTAGGTTCTCTGGGATTGTGAATTTTAGGCTGGTTTTCTTTGCTTTATGTCTAAAAGCCACTTATGAGTGAGTACAAATGATATTTATCTTTCTGGGTATGGGTTACCACACTCAATATGTTTTCTAGCTCCATTCATTTTCCTGCAGATGTCAAGATGTCATTATTTTTTTCTGCTGTGTAGTACTGCATTGTGTAAATGTATCACATTTTCCTTATTAATTCTACAGTCAAGGGACATTTAGGTTGTTTCCAGGTTCTGGCTATGACAAACATTGCTGCTATGAGCACATGTCCTTGTGGTACGATTGAGCATCCTTTGTGTATATACCCAAAACTGGTATTGCTGGGTCTTGAGGAAGGTAATTTTCTGAGAAATCACCATACTGATATCCAAAGTGGCTGTACCAGCTTGCATTCCCACCAGCAATGCAGGAGTGTTCCCTTTACCCCACCACCTCTCCAGCATAAGTTGTAATCAGTGTTTCTGATCTTGGCCATTCTTGTAGGTGTAGGATGGAATCTCAGAGTTGTTTTGATTTGCATTTCTCTGATGGCTAAGGAGGTTGAACATTTCCTTAAGTGTCTTTCAGCCATTTTAGATTTCTCTGTTGAGAGTTCTTTATTTGGGTCTATACTCCATTTTTTATTGGATTATTTGTTCATTTGATGACCAATTTCTTGAATTCTCTGTGTATTTTGGAGATCAGCCCTCTGTTCGAAGTGGGCTTGGTGAAGAACTTTTCCCATTCTATTGGCTACTGTTTTGTCTTGTTGACCATGTCCTTTGCTTTACAGAAGCTTTTCAGTTTCAGGAGGTCCCACTTATTCATTGTTTCTCTCAGTGTCTGTGCTACTGGGAAAACCCCCATTTTTAAAACACTTCAGTAATTTTGGTCTGTATTCACAATTGCCATTCAAGGAATTCATGGCTTAAAAATGTTTTTGCTATCTCCTTTTTTAGTTTTTTTTTCATGTATTTAATCTCTAGTTTAAACATGTAGGAATGATACTGTCTTTTTAAGTATAAGGCACCCACTGACTAGGAGTGTTTGTCTGTTTAGGGGGTATTTAACTGTCAGTCAACTAAATACTATTTATCAAGGATCCACAGAGTATATTTTCATTTGTGAACATTATGCCTGTAAATTTTTAGGTTTTGAAAAACTGACATTTGCCAATCCTAGCAGATTAACTCCAGAATGAGGATGGTATTGTTTCTTGAAATCTACTCAGCATCAATGCTGCTGAAACTAGGCCCGTTGACCTCTAATATGCTAATTATACATCCTTGTGTGATTCCCATGAGAGTGAATGACTGCAGGGCCATACTCTTGTTTACAGTATTGCTAATTTTCTAGTCTGCAGCAGAATTCTTCCCCTGGCTAGGGCTGGACAGTGTGCTCATGAATGACTTTCCGGATACCCTCTCAGTCTAGATGTTAGGAAAAGGTGGAATGCAGCCTAGAAACAGGTATGTCAGTGATGACTCTCATACCCATGGCACTGGGATAATTTTCATGCCTCCCAAGACTTCTGAGTCCCCTAGCAGTAGCGGAACAGTTAACAGCAATGGATGCACTCACATTGGCAGTGAACAGATTTGTGTTGAGAGCTCACTGTGTTCCATTTTCTGTGCTGTGAGTTTTGGAAAGACTCTTGGATTCTGTAGGTTTTTTTTGCAGCACCGCCATAGTCTTGACACTCTGCTCCACTTGCAATGCACATTAACTGAAAGCATTTCACTAGCTTCTCATTGCCAGGAGACTCTAAATCCTTCACACACCCTGAGTGTTTCTGTATCTAAGGTTTCTCATTACAGTTAACTCTTCACTCTGTTCCCCTCCTCTCTCTCTCTCTCTCTCTCTCTCTCTCTCTCTCTCTCTCTCTCTCTCTCTCTCTCTCTCTCATGTCTGTTCCTGATGAACTTACTGTTTTTCCCTCACCAGTAGAACAGCATTTTCAACATATGCAACAAAAGCAACAAAACACTATTTAATTAGACAGAAGCATATATTTAAGTCAATTAAGAAAAGTCGATATTCTACAGCCCCCATGCCTAAGGCAGGTGGGAGAGTTGGCCCTGAGGTCTTAAGAGACAAAAAGCTGTCCCTGTCCCTCATTAGCTGTAGCACTCAGGAGAGTGACCCACACACCTTGCCTGGGCAACACAATAGAACTGGCCCTGAAGGTGTACATGTGGGAGAAATGACCCTGAGGTTATGAAAGCAGGAGAATTGGTCCTGCCCCTTGTTCATCACTGCAAGGGGTGAAGTAGTTGAGGCAATGCTGAAAAGCTACTCCTAGGGGTGAAAACACTGTGTAGCCAACTAGCCCTGCAACTATCCAGGCCTAGAATCAGGGTTTGGTTAGACCATCCCAATATTCACCCCATCTATGATCTGCTGGACCATGTGAAGGGTCTGATCCTGTTGGAGGAGAGAGCTGCTTGTTGGTTCCTGGCTGCCTGGCTAGCTTAGACCCAAAATAATCACACAGAAACCATATTATTTATATCACTGCTTGACCCATTAGCTCTAGCTTCTTATTTGCTAACTCTTACATATTAATTTAACCCATCTCCATTAATCTCTGCATTGCCACATGCCAGTGGCTTACCGGCAAAGTTTCAGCATGTCTGATTCTGTCCAAGGATCCATGGTGTCTCCCTAACTCTGCCTTCTTCCTCCCAGCATTCATTTTAGTTTTCCCTGCCTA